>JASKGM010032580.1:0-25129 GCA_034509205.1 Ceratonia siliqua
ACTCACAGTGATTGATCAAACCAAGTACCTCAGTCTCAATCGAATTCCGAATTTGCAAGAATAATCTTGCATCATCCTGCAGCCATGCTTTCTGAGTATCATCCGTAGGAGGATCTGAGGTGAGATGATCGTCCTTCTCAATGCTTCGTAAATACACACGAACCGTTTTACTCCAGTCTAAATAGTTGGGGCCTTTTAAGTTTGTGTTCAGTTATTTTTGTCATAATAGGAACCACCTCAGCCATGACCGTGGGTTTATTTGCTGCCATGGGTGAAGCAATATACAAAACAACCAAACCAATCCAATAGCGGAATAACAAACTAAACCGGAATGGCAAACCACCACACTAGAATAATAAACCCCCACAGTGGAATATCAAAACCAAACCAGAATGTCAAACCACCACACTAGAATGCTCAAAACAGAATGAGAACAAACGCCAAATAAACCTAAACAGAGTTCCCCAAAACAGAATTTCCAAAATAGCAGAACAGGGAACAAAATAGGAGAGGAATAGTGACCAAACCGAAGGATGTCGCCGGAAACGGGACGAAAGTTCCGGAGATTCACCGGAAATAGGACGAGGAGGCCGGCAAGATAGATCGGAAAAGGAGACAGCACCGCACGCTCCTTCACGCGCTGGCGCGTGGGTCGCTGGTCAGAGGAGTTGATCGGCGCGTGGCCTACACACGCGCCACCTGACGGCTGCCGGACTCTCTGGGTCGGACGGCCGACGGCTTCTGAGCTCACTGAGGGTGGCGGTGAGACAAAATGAGCACCTTATATGGGTGCCCTAGACTCACCCTCACAAATTCTCAAAAGAAACCTCTCACAAACCAACTTGGACGAATTGTTCGTACCGAGCTCTGATACCATGTAATTCTGGTGGAAAAAGTAACTATTTCATTCATAAGACAGTCATATATATACATAGTCTAGCTCCTATAATCATGCTATCCAATCCCATATAATCATGCTATCAAATCCATATAATTAAGCTATATTACCATATTTACATCCTGTAACAGCTATCTAGAATCTTTCCATATTTACATTCTATAACAAGATTATTATTACTGTTTATTTTTTCCTGATTATGATTATGATTATGATTCTTTAGTTAACTCCTAATTATTTGGGATTTGATCCTCATTAATCCCTAATCCTTAGGGATTTGATGTGCTGACTTCCCTATGTATTTATGTATTTATATGGCCATTATGCCATTGTTACAATTAAGGAAATACAATTATTATTTTCCTCATAGTATTAGAGCCCTCATCGTTGGACACCTTTTGAATTTTGTGACCTTCATTGCCTTCTTGTTCATCTATTCTATTCTCGTCCTTCATTGCCATTGCCTATCACTTTATTTTTCTCCTATTCTGTAAAATGTCAGACCTTTCTATTTTGAACCACCCTAAAACTTGGATCATTGATTCAGGTGCCACTGCCCATATGACAAATAGTCCAACCAGATTTGAAACTTATAAGCCAAGTTCAAGCAATAAGAAAATTACTGTGGCTGACGAATCTCCAATAATAATTGCTAGATAGGGAACCTTGAAATTAACACCTCTTTCCTTGCAAAATGTGCTTCATGTTCCCAAGCTATCCTATAACCTCCTTTCTATTCATCAACTTACCAAGGAATTAAATTGTTACATACTATTTTTTTGTACCAACTGTATTTTTTAGGAACAAGGTTAGGGGAAGACAATTGGATTTGTTAAGGAAAAGAACGGCCTCTACCTTCTTGAAGGTGTAAGGAGTTCTTTGGATGAAGAGGTTTGTTGACTCTCTCGTGCTCCTCAAAAATTGGTTCATCCAATACTTCCATCTCCTCCAATAAATCTGAAACTAAAAATGTCCAAAACTTCCATCTCTCCAATGAATCTGGAATTTGGTTCATCATTTTCAACTTGGACATCCACCATTTCAATTGCTCAAGACTATGCTTCCTTTACTTTTCAAAAATGTTTCTATTGATGATTTTCATTGTGATACTTGTGCTATTGCAAAACATCATCAAGTATCAGTTCCTTCGAGTAATACAAAATCATTCAATCCTTTTTCTTTTATACAAACTGATGTTTGGGGACCATCTAAAATTCCTAATATCACTGGTGCTAGGTGGTTTGTTTCATTTATTGATCACTGCACTAAAACAACTTGGTTAATTCTAATGAAAGAAAAATCTAAAGTCAATCATATCTTTCCCGTTTTTCACAAAATGATCACTTACAATTTGGGGTTCCTATTAAGAGGGTTAGATCAAATAATGCTAAGGATTATTTCAACATAGCTCTCTCCACCTTCTTTAAAAAGGAAGCCATCATTGATGAGTCTTCTTGTGTTGACACCCTCCAACAAAATGGGCTGGCTCAAAAAAAATTAGGCACTTACTTAATGTCACTTGAGCCCTCCTATTTCAGTCAAATGCTCCTAAAAAACTTTGGAAGTAGGCTATCCTAACAGCAACCTATTTAATAAATCATGTGCCTTTTCGCCTTCTTGGTAACAAGACTTCAATATATCTCGTCTGATTTCTACCCAAATTTTCAGTATTCAAATACTCTACCCCTTAAAGTGTTCGGTTGTATTTCTTTTGTTCATATTCATCAACATCACAGGAGTAAACTTGACCCTAGATCTCACAAATGTATGTTTATTAGCCATTCAAATACACAAAAGGCGTACAAGTGTTATCTACCCTCTAACAAGAAAATTGTTGTATCCATGGATGTCACATTTCGAGAAAATGAACCTTTTTTCAAACCTTCCCAGTCCTATCTTCAAATGGAGAAATCTAATGCAGATAATTCATGGGAGAGTCTTGATAATTCTATCTTTTCTTTTCCTCTCCTTGAGCATAGCTGCTCGCCACCCATCATGAGATAGTGCCTCAGTATATGTAGTGGGGACAATAAGGGAATCCAAGGAGGCTACAAAAGACTGAGCAGAGGAAGAAATGCTTGTGTATGAAACATATCAAGAAATAGGATAAGTACAAGTACATTTAGCTTTTCAAAGAGCAATGGGAATGCTAAGATTAGAAGTAGAAGATGAATCAGCAAGCTCTTGTCCGAAAGAAGAAAGCAGTACTCTCATGTCGACTCAAGAAATCTTTATATGGCCTAAAGTAGTCTCCTCATGCTTGTTTTGGAAGATCCAATTAGGTGGTTTTACAATTTCGGTTACAACGAAGCAACTTTGATAAAATTGAGTTCGAATTTAAGCACCAAAGGCACAAAATATAGAAACTAACAAAATGATTTTTCATTAAATAAAGCCAAGTCGCTCGAGAGTAATCATCAGCAAAAGTAACCAAATACTGAAAACCAGATTTAGAAGCAACAGGACAAGGATCCCAAATCTCAAAATGAACAATCTCAAAGGGGTACACAGCCCATGTATTGACTCAGCAACGATAAGTGATGTTTGACAAATTGACATGACTCATAATTAAAATTAGAAATAGACTTTAAACTATGACACGATTCCTTTAAGGCAATCAAGGAAGGATGACCCAAACGACAATGAAGCTGAAAAGAAGATAAAATACTGGAGCAAGCAACTGACTGTCAAATAGAAGCGCATATGTCTTCAAAAACATATAATCCATTAAACTCACGCCCTTTACCAATAATCTTCTTCGTCCCAAGATCCTGAAACAAACAATTGATTAGGAAAAAAGTGAACACTACAACGAAGAGCACATTTTACTAACAGATAACAAATTAAAATAGACTCTAAAGAAAGGGATGGTGTGGGAGAAACATGTCCACTACCAATAACAGAAGCAGATGATTCGTTAGCGAGAGTAACATTAGGCATATCAAAAGAAGATTGACAAGAAGAAAGGATACATGTATTTCTAGTCATATGGTCGGTCGCACCTGAGTCAATGACTCAACTACGAGAAGAAGAGGTGAAACAAGCAATTGGGTTACTAACTGAATAAGAATAGTTGTGGATGAAGTGACTATACCCTGTGAGGCCTGAAACTGGGTGTAAAGAGCAAATTCATCTGGACTCGTGTGCAACATTTTAACTTCTGAGTCTCTCAATGCAAGAGTAGGCAGTATTCCATCTTTGGCAACAACATTAGCAAACCTCTGTCCCTATGATGGCCCTTCGAACTGCACTGGCTTGCCATTCAACTTCCAATTATATTTCTTTATATGCCCCGTGTCTCCACAATAGTAATAGGTTCAAGAACCACCAGCTCGTCCACCACCATCTTGTCTACCCTAACCTCCACAAGAACCACCAACTCTACCACCACCTCGACCTCTGCTACCACCTTTATTGATTAGAGGAACAAACTCACTACCTTCAGGGGTAACACTTTTATCAGCATCCTTAGACACGCAGAGCAATCGAGCATACACATCAAATGCTGGAGCATCAGGAGTCCCCTGGAAGCCTGGTAAGCCTCGAGAAAGTGTGCTTTAAAGGGTGGGTAGTGAAGCTCTGGGGGTGTTCTAGTAAGCCCTTGGGAGAGTCCCACATTGGCTAAACCAACCTAAGCATGATTGGATATAAGGGGTGGGTAAACCTTGCACTCATGATCACGCTTTTGGGAGAAAGTTAGACTCCACAGTCGTGGGATTTACCCACAGGTGGGTGGATTCGCCACAGCTTATGTTTAGTCATACATCAGTTGGTGCCTACCGTGGGGCCCTCTCAAGGAAGGGTGAATGATGCAAGAGCATCAAGAGTCCCTTAGAAGCTCTAGTAAGCCCCAAGGAAGTGCGCTTCAAAGGGTGGGTAGTGAAGCCCCTGGGTCACTTGGTAAGTCCTTGGGAGAGTCCCACATCAGCTAATCCAGCCTAAGCATGACTAGATATAAGGGGCGGAAAAACCTTGTAGTCACGAGTACGCTTTTGGGAGTAAATTAGACTGTGGATTTGCCCACGGGTGGGTGGATTTACCACTCCTTATGCTCGGTCCTGCATCATCCTTGGCACAATGGAAGAGTAGAAGAAGAGTTACTCAGCTCAACGGCTAAGTAAGATGCCTTAGAAATGGAATTTCCAGGTGATAATGAACAGTTGTGAACAGTATAGAGAGAAATGAGCTCTCAGGATACTAGGGAAAACACAAGTAATGATCTAATTTCATTACATACTCAGATACAATACAAATAGTTTAGATCACAAGGGAAAATGACAGAACTACCCTTGGAACTTAACAAAATATTATAGAAATAGGAACTAAACAGCCTTACAACACAAACAGAAAATTAACAGTTACTAAAACAGGAAATACTCAACAAAATAATAAAATACAATTATTTATGAGTCTTCCTAACTTTCTTAGCATCCAACCTAGATAGATGACCTAAGGCTACTTGCTCTGCATCAATCTCCCCCTCTAGAAAATGCAGCAACATCTAAATAGAAAACACCACTAACTTCTTAAATCTTGGGATCAATGGCTTTCAATTCATCTTCTGTAATCCACGTGCTATCAATGGCAAATTTGCCTAGCCACATCACCAGAAATCTGGGATAAGGAATTCCTCTTCTTGAAACCACTTCTTTCACATCAAGAATGCCTTCTATAACTTTAGTTTGGGCCGTAGGCAGGTTGTTAATATGCTCACGAACAATAGCCATTTTTCCTTCAAACCCTCCAAACAGATGTAGGTTAGCAATATTAAATATCAGCTAATCTATAATGCAAGAGGTAGTTCTATCAAGTAAGCATTAGAACTAATCTTCTTTGAGACTTTGCGTGGCCCAAACTTCCTACACTTAAGCTTGTGATAGGTGCCCTTAGGAAACCGCTCTTTCCTCAGATGAACCAAAACTAGATCACCCTCTATAAACTCTTGCACATGACGATGTTGATTGGCAGAATCTGCATAGACAGCATTGTTAATCTTTAAAGCTTCGCATACCTCCATATGGATTTGTTGTACATGCTCGGCAAGAGCCTCCCCATCATCACTAACTCTATCATCTTGAGGTAGGCGCACAAGATCAACCACAGTTTGGAGCTTAAGGCCATTAGCAGCCTCAAATGGCATCACAACTCAGCAATGTGTGAGGCATCCACTATTTTAGAACAAGGTATAAAGTGTGCCATTTTTGAGAATCTGCCAACCACCACAAATATAGCATCATGAACCTTGGCTATTTTTGGGAGTCCCAGGACAAAATCCATGCTTAAATGCATCCAAGGGGCTGTTGGTATGGGTAATGGGGTGTACAACCCCATACTCTGTGAACCCCCATTGCTACATTAACAAACTAAGCATCTCTTCACCCATCTTTCTACCTCCTTGGCCATCCCTAGCCAATAATATCGATCCGCTACCATACTACTATCTTATCCCGGCCAAAGTGACCTCCTAAGCTGTTTCCATGGAGTTCGTTTGTAATTTGTTCCTGCATTGAGCCCTTTGGGATACACAATTTGTTACCCTTTGTTATTTGAGATAAAAGGGGAATAGAGTCGAGAGAGAAGAGTTTGAGAAGCCTTGAACACCCCCTAGGACAGGCACCATGATATAAACATCAGGAAATAAAATACAACAAGAATAGATAGTATTAACCCTTACAACAAATAGGATAAGACACTTATACCCTTGCATATTAACACTCCCCCTCAAGTTGGAGTATAGATATTAATCATGTCCAACTTGCTACAAATGTGTTTAACTCTAATTTTGACAAGGGGTTTAGTGAAAATATCCACCAACTGTTCACCAGTCTTGACATGCTTGGTGGAGATGAGACCTTGTTTTAAGTTTTTCACGCACAAGGTGATAATCAACTTCTATGTGTTTTGTCCTCTTACGGAAAACAGGATTAAAGGCTATATGGAGAGGAGATTGAGTACCACATAGTATCTCTATATACTCGAGTTTTCCAACTCCTAATTCACCTAACAAATGACATATCCATATAAGTTTACAAATGAGCTAAGCCATAGCACGATATTCAGATTCTGCAGTAGAGCGAGAGACAACATCTTGTTTCTTACCTTTCCAAGAAACAAGGTTTCTCCCTACAAACACACAATACCTTGTAGTGGACTTACGATCAACACATGAACTGGCCCAATCGGCATCAGAATAACCTACCACTCTTTGATGGCCAAGATTCTTGTAGATTATACCATGGCCAAGAACACCTTTTAGGTACTTAAGGATGTGTATAACTGCCTCCCAATGAGTTGAACAAGGTAAAGACATAAAATGACTAACAACACTCACAGGGAATGCAACGTCAAGTCGAGTCATATTACGTGCCTCTTTTTCTAGGATACTTCGAGGGATCCTAGTTCCTCCTTGGTAGGGTAATTCGAGGTACCCTATGATGTATAACAAGTGACCTTGGGGGGTTCTTGGACAAGCTAGACCAACAGAGAAAGTCTAGAAGATCACTAATTCTGAATATGCATTTAGTTTTGTTGTTGTTTTATGGTTTTATTAGCTGTTTTTCTGTTAGTGAAATGTATAGTGGTTGTTTTGTAATTTTCATGTATTATATGGGTATTATAGTCATCCTAGTTAATTGTGGAGGGCATTATAGTAATTTGCCCTTGTAAACAGTCTACAAATACTACCCGGTGTGTATTTCCTGTTAGTTTTTTGCAATATATGAAAACTGGTTTTTGCTACAGTAGTTTCGTTGTTTCTGGAAGGGATTCCGTGTGGAATTCTTGCTGAATCACCTGCGTTGGCAAGTGATTTTTGAGGAAATCTTCTTGCGTTTGCTAGAAGAAGCAAATTACGCTGCCTACTCTGTATCAAGTGGTATCAGAACATGGCATTCTGGGAGCTTAGGAACTCTAGAGGTGGCGGAAACCACGAAGGAGGTGCGAATCAGGAAGGAGACGCCATATGGGTGGCGATCAAGGAATAGAGGCGTGTGACTAGGGAGCAACCGCAACAAGTGACGGAACTTGGAGCTCTAATTGCCAAAAATGGACTTCACACTCATCGGGAGCAAGCAACACCAAATGAACTGAACTGGGACTATGGGCAAGCTCGAGTAGTAGAAAATAGAGGAGCCTAGAACCGAAATGGAAGAAGAAATGGGCGTATGGACAGAAGTAAACGCCTATGTGGGAAAGAGGATTTAGAGTACCTAGCGTATCAGAATTTTTATGGGACAAAGGAATATGAAATACTTGACCAGAAGTGTTCCAGGAGAAGGCAATGGGGATTTGAAGACTGCTATTTTATTCCCACTTTCACAGGTTATATGCCTATAGAAAAATTTCTAGACTGGATTTCAGAAGTGGAGCATTTCTTTGAGATGAGAGAAGTGCCAGAAGATAAAATGGTGAAGTTAATAGCATCCAGATTCAAGGGTAATGCTGCAGATTGGTGGGACCAAATGAAAAGAAATAGGAGAAGGCAAGGAAAAACACCAATAAGGACTTGGAAGAAAATGAAGCAAATGTTAATGGGAAAATTCTTTCCTTCTGATTATGAATGGTCCTTGTTTCTGATGCATTAAAACAATTGGCAAGTTGAACAAGAAAGAGCAGCATCTCGAAGTTATTTAAACAAAGGTGATTATTTGGTTGATTATGAGAATTACTTGGGGAAGAAAGGGAATAAGAGAACTTCAATATGTGTAAAAGAAACAATTCCTATGGAAATCAATGACAACAAAGAACAAGCGGAAATCAAGGGCCGGGATGATGAACTTGGTGACATTGAATCAGAAGTGTAAAAGCAGCATAGACTTCCTGAAGTAGCAGAGCAAAGTGTACAAGTACCCGTAGAGCCTAATGGTGCTGAAATTGTAAGTGATAAAGTTCTTGCTCAAAGTTTTTCAATCATTACACCTAAGTATGCTCTTAGTGACGTTAATGAAAGGAATGTTAGAAATGTTCTAGATGCTGTATTTAGTGAAGATGATAGTGGGGTTGTTGAAAATAATTCAGATAGGAGAGGATTTCTTTTGAGAGGTTCCAGCTTTGCAATTGCTACTGTAAGTAAAGGTGAAAATGAAAATTGTGTTGGAAGTAGCAAGGGTGGTAGAGCTATAACAAATGAGATTTATGTTGGGAACAACAATGGTGATAATACTCTATTAGTACAAAATGGAGGTAATTCAGACAGTGTTTAGATTTTTTCAGAGGAATCCAGCTTTGTATATGCTACTAGGAGTCAAAATGAAAATGAAGACTATATTGAGAGTTGCAATGGTGGTAGTACCATATCAGTGCAGCACAGGGATGTTCAAACAAAATTTGTAAAAGAGACAAAGGGGTTGAACAAATTGAAAGAAAGGAATCCAGGATTTTCAAACTATCCAAAAAGTTATTTTAAGGAAAATGAGAGCAGAAGAAAAATGAAGAATCAGATCTAGATAATAATTTAAGTTATCTGCCCACTATAGAATATAATATGCAAACATTATTTTCAAGGTGTTCTAAGCCTCATATGATTATTGTTCGCATCAGTGAAGCTGTGGAGGAGTCTTATAGTAATGACTACTATTCAGAAAAGGCAAAGGGATGCTTAAATTGGTTATCTAATGGTATGAGTGGAGCTGGAGGGACTGATATCTCTAGTCCGTTTTGGAGAGTTATGTTTTGATAATGTTATTCAGGAGGTGTTTGAGGATGCATCCCATTCGATTATTCGTGCTCGTGCTACTTTGAAATTCATTGTGCTGGCTCCATCTGGACATATGGATGATATATTAGGACAATATAAGGAAGTTAAGCTCAAGATCCTTTTCCTTGTGGAGATACTAGAACCTTTTCTTGATTTTGCCATAACCACATCAAATAGCATAATAGCTTTTGGAGTATCCTCTGCATTTCCAGAAAAGCAGGAAAACAACTGCATGATTGCTCTAAATAGCATCCGCACTGCAGTACAAAAACCAGCTGTGCTACCTTCTTTGGAATCTGAATGGAGGCATGGATTGGTTACCCCTAGTGTATTACTCTCAATATTGGGACCACACATACTATTGCCACCTGATATTGATCTTTGCGAATCTGTTTCAAAACCAGTTGAACATGAGAATGCATTTGTTTCGCCTATTTCCTCTGTTTTCAATCATGGAGGCACTTCGTCCAAGTCAAATAGTCAAGTTGAGTCTGATGGTAAAATAGATGTTTTAGAGACAGTAGGGAAATTAGACCCTATTGAAGATCGCAATCTACTTTTTGCTCTACCAGTACTGCAGAATACCACGTTGACAAACTTTCTAGTGTTCCTAATCAAAATACCTCTAACCTTGTGGGATTCAGCTTGGAATAAAAAAAATGTTATGAAACGTTGTGCCAATCAGTTTCATACTAATTTTGTCTTAGATGCTGGTGTTGGTACTGAATATTTGAACCTGCAGGCAGATTATTTACAACTTGTGAACTATCGTGATTGTGAGCATCATGCTTTTGAGTTTCAACACTTGGCTTTAGATTGGCATGCTCAAAATGATGCTGCGATTGATATTGCAATTGATGCTTTGCTGTTGGCTACAGAGTGCTATGTAAATCCTCATTTTTTGTTACCTTTTGGAGCTTCTCCAAAACTCCTGGACCTTTTAAACCCCAATGACAATAAAATCTCATGATCTCATGATATTTTGGATTTCAATAGGACTTTTGGAAAGAATAAAACTGATTTAGAAGCACTAGCACATCTTGAAAGAGAAAGAGATAAACTTGTTCTTCAAATATTGCTTGAGGCTGTAGTTATGGACAGGAAATACCATTTAAGTGTCTCTAATGGGAAAAGCATGGACGGTGACCTCTGGGAAAAAGTTTTTAATCCTGAGAATGAGTTTAGAAGACAATTGATTGATCAAGTGGTGTCCACTGCTCTACCTGAAAACGAGAGTCCTGAGCAAGTTTCAGCTGCAGTTAAGGCTTTTATGACTACAGATCTTCCTCATGAGTTGATTGAGTTTCTTGAGAAGATTGTGCTACAAAATTCTGCCTTTAGTGGAAACTTTAATCTGCAAAATCTGCTGATCCTTACTGCTATCAAGGCGGATCCATCAAGAGTTATGGATTACATAAACAGATTGGACAACTTTGATGGATCTACTGTCGGAGAGGTGGCAGTGGAAGCGCAACTATATGAAGAAGCAGAGATTGGACCTAATATCCACAATAAATACCATTGTGGGAATTTGACTCTCTCTTCAACAGTGATGCAGAGAATATATAAATTTTCTGGTTCTGTACACCCTTTGGTTCGATTCCTTGGCTGGATGGCTGTATCTCTCATCCTACTGTATTCATATATGTTTTATTTTGGAGAAAAGATTCTCATGTTCTCGTCGGGTAGAAGAATTTTGTATCTCAACCTAAACTCGAGGACGAGTTTTTCTCAAGAGGGAGGGCCTAATGTAGAACAAGTGACCTTGGGGGGTTCTTGGACAAGCTAGACCAACAGAGAAAGTCTAGAGGATCACTAATTCTGAATATGCATTTAGTTTTGTTGTTGTTTTATGGTTTTATTAGCTGTTTTTCTGTTAGTGAAATGTATAGTGGTTGTTTTGTAATTTTCATGTATTATATGGGTATTATAGTCATCCTAGTTAATTGTGGAGGGCATTATAGTAATTTGCCCTTGTAAACAGTCTACAAATACTACCCGGTGTGTATTTCCTGTTAGTTTTTTGCAATATATGAAAACTGGTTTTTGTTACAGTAGTTTCGTTGTTTCTGGAAGGGATTCCGTGTGAAATTCTTGCTGAATCACCTGCGTTGGCAAGTGATTTTTGAGGAAATCTTCTTGCGTTTGCTAGAAGAAGCAAATTCCGCTGCCTACTCTGTATCACCCTGAGCCTCCCAAAAACAACACAGGGTTGAGTGTATTATTTTTTGCATGCTTTATTTCATAATTTTCCAGACTATAAGTAGTCTGTAGATACCTTGCATCAGAAAGGAAATAACAATTTAAAAGGACAGCCATAAGGCTGAATTAAAAGACATTATTCATAGACATTAATCCTGCTAATCATAAGTAATATAATACTAAAAACGTAACCCATAATTAATTCCCCATTAATAACCAAATTTGACTGTCTTGCCAGCAATTATGCTCTTTCTCCTTCTACCACGAAATTCTGGATCATTAATGATAATTCCCTTTTCAAATATCTTCCCTTGATTAATACCATGTTCATTCAAATTCTTACCCCTTTTAGAGTATAAAATCTGATTTGGGGTCTAAAATTGAATGATTTTAGCTAGATAACACTCCAAGATGTCAGGCCTATAACATCCATCCCCCTTGAAAACATGCTTGTCCTCAAGTTTTTTTTTTTTTTTTTGGCATTTCAATTTTCTCTATTTTCCTTTTCTTTTTCTTTATGTTCTGTTTCTCTTCTTTTTCTTGCCCTCCACCGATTATTTTGTTGCTGTTAGTTATTGTAACAGAAAGGATACCTCCATTGGTGGGCTTAATTCCAAGCAATGCTAACAGTTTACAATGTAGGAAATTATGTGTGCTACCTGAGTCTAGTAAGATTGTGACTGCTGGGTTTTGTATCCTCCCTTTCATCCTTATTGTTTGAGGAGTTGCCATGCCTATAATGGCATGAAAACTTATCTCAGGTTGTTGTACTTCTTCTAGTTCCTCCTCTCCCACCACTAGATCTTCCATTTCTCCATCCTCTAGGAAATTTCCTTCAATTAATTCCTCAAGTACCTTTTGAACTTTAGGAATGCTAGGAACTAGTAATGGAGGAGGGTTTGAGAGAGCAGAGATTTTTTTAAGCTCCTGCGCCTTCCCTTTTTGCAGGTGTTGGTATTTTGGCTCATATAGATTGGCCAATCCAAATTTTTCCTGAATTTGGTTGGATAACGCCATGAACACGGCCTTGGTGGGCTTCATCAACCCTTCCTGCATAGCCCTCATCTTTGAATTCCATGACCCGATCTTCTCTTCCAACCTCTACGAACACTAGTCTGACATGACCAGCTCTAATACCAATTTGTTATATGCCTCTTTTTCTAATATATTTCAAGTGATCCTAGTTCCTCCTTAATAAGGTAATTTGAGGTACCGTGGGCCTCCCAAAAACAACACAAGGTTGAGTCTATAATTTTCTACATACTTTATTCCATAATTTTCCAGACTATAAGTAGTCTATAGATACCTTACATTAAAAAGAAAATAACAATTTAAAAGGACAGCCATAATGCTGAATTAAAAGACATTATTCTTAGACATTAATCCTGCTAATCAGAAATAATATAATACTAAAAACGTAACCCATAATTAATTCCCAATTAATGACCAGATTTGACTGTTTTGTCAGCAACTATGCGCTTTCTCCTTCTGCTCGAAATTCTGGATTATTAATGATAATTCCCTTTTCAAATATCTTCCCCTACTTATTACCATGTGCATTCAAATTCTTACCCCTTTTAAAGTATACAACTCTAATTTGGGGTCTAAATTAAATTATTTTAGCTCGCTATCACTCCAAGATTTCAGGCCCATAACAAGTCAACGTAAGATAATTCAGTCTTCCAACTAACCTCCTATATCTTTTTGGATCCTCTAATAAATCACCATCATCATTTCTAAGCTTAATGCCTGGAGACATTGGTGAATCACAAGGTTTGGCTTCCGACAATCACGTTTCATCAAGTAAATCTAGGATGTATTTTCTCTATGATAAAAAAATTCCTTTCTTACTTCGAAGCACCTCAATTCCTAAAAAATACTTGAGATTCCCTTAGTCTTTAGTTTGAAATTTGTTTTGAAGAAAAGATTTGGGAACACAAATGCCATTTTCATCACTTCCCGTAACAACAATGTCATCACCATAGACAACTAGGAGAATGCACCCAGCTGCTGTCTGCTGGTAGGAAATAAAGTGATCATATGCACTCCTTTGCAATCTAAACTCTAGAACCACACCACTAAACCTCCCAAACCATGCTCTAGGGGACTATTTCAGTCCATACAGTGACTTTTTCAACTTGCACACTCGACCTTACTCCCCCTAAACAACAAACTCAGGTAGTTTCTCCATATAGACCTCTTCTTGAAGGTCACCATGAAGGAAAGCATTTTTGACATTGAACGGATGAAGAGCCCAATCACGAGTGGCAACCAAAGAGATTAAGAGGCGAATGGAGGTTAATTTAGCAACGGGGGAGAAGGTCTCAAAATAATCAATGCCAAAAGTTTGTGCATAACCCTTGGCAACCAGTTGAGCTTTAAGACGAGCAATGGACCCATCAGGATTAAATTTAACAATAAACACCCCTTTGCAGCCAATTACACTTTTGCCTGGAGGAAGAGTGACCAGTATTTACTATATAGAAACAGACCACCCAAAACATAGCTAATAGTTACCACACAAGTTACCATGACAGAAAACTAACTAAATAATAACATAACAACAACAAAATACAGTCAAACATAATTATTTCCTAGACTTCTTTGGATGATCCAGTTTATCTAGGAATTCCATGGTAGATTGTTCTATATCAAGGAGGCCAGGCAACCTCGAATTGCCTACTTAGGAAGAACTAGGATCCCTTGAAATATCCTAGAAAAATGGCACGTAACAACTTTCTTCTCAAGTAGGTTTGCAAACCCGTGGACTTCTCCATTGCTTCAACTTTTAAGGCCATGTGGCTTCATCAACATTCCACAAAATTTGGAGGCCATTTTTCTCTCTAATTTTAAGCTTTAAACCACCCAGATATCTAGCCACCCTCTGTGCATCACTCTCATTCAAATTATTTATCATGCAAAGTCAATTAAAATTTGCTGTATAATTAGAAACAAATTTATTTCCTTGTGCACAGCTCTGATACCACCTTGGCACAATGGAACTGACACATGCAAAGAAAGACAATCCAAAATCTCCCCTTTCACATCACTAAATGACAAAAGTGCTCCCCAAGTAGCTGTGTGCGAACAACATCATATACAAAATTCACACTTGCAGGAAAGCACTGAACTATTATCTGCTCCTGTATTTTCTTAATAATCCGTAGTGATCTGAAACATGGCCTGCATCTCCTCAAATGCTTACCTCTATTGGGGTCTATTGATTTTAGGAATATCCTCCTTGACAAAAAGTTCATCATAACCCTGACCCATGAACCACAACTCAACAAAAGTTGATAAGGTAGTTGCTACCACCATCCAATTTTTCATATCCTGTAGAGTTAACATAAGAGAAAATCACAAATTTTGCTCTACAGGAAACTACAAGGTGAGACATGTTGGACTTTGGATAGAAGGAAACCAACTCTACAAGGTGCCAATCTAACCTAGAATGCAAGAACACAAGATTGACAAAGAGCAAACAAGAAACTAAGAATGATGTACAGCCACTAGAGCTGATACACCGCTGGTGAGAAGCACAACTAGCCTGAATAGATACTAGAATTATAATTGAAATAGGGCACGACCTCCAGAGAAGGGATATTGGTGGTAGGATGCAACATGGTGGCTAGGGTTTTCTCTCCCCAGGCTTTGATATCATGTCAAAAACCATTTCATTCCAAGACCTTAAGTTATTAAGAGAAGGCTAAAGAACAGTTTTGTTATATAGACATATTGATGTGTCTCCTACCTATTGTCACTTGGTGAAAAGACTTAGAATTGACATCCTATTCTCTAGCACATTTAACCCTAGAATTTTGATTCCAACTAATCACGTTATGAAGAAACTCATTCAAATCATTCATTTAAAAAAACATTTTAGTAAGTTGATCTTCTAACAAATCCCCTCACTTTTAAGCTTATCCAACACATTTAACTCCTATAAAATATTCCATTTTTAAATGCTTATATCTCCCAAAACCTCTCCATTTCAAATATTCAACTTCTTCACACACTTCAACTTCCTCATAAATCAAACACCATTAACACCTAGATTTAAGCTGATCAATGAAGGAATGGTTTTGGATCCATATATTTTCAAAACGAGGGAGTAGGATCACATTTAAACCTACTAAACTCTAGAAGAATATTGAAGTGATCAAACAAAGGACAAGGGAGGAGCTCTTGAATCACGTTACGGAAATATTCTTTTCACAGTGAAGCAACAAGGAACCAATTGATACGAGAAGACATAATCCACACACTAGAAACAGACCAAGGGAACTGAGCATTACAGAAAGGAAGATGTTGAATAATCAAAAACCATTCCCATAAATGTATATCCTGTGATAAAGTGAGTTGATTAGGTAGGTAATGTTTGAGAAAAGAGGGAGAGCAAAAGATAGAGAGAAAAGGAAGGGTCCAACCAAAATACATTATTATTTAAAGACTCAATAATGGCGTGTATAACACTAACCCTAAACTTCTATTTATACTATACTCTAACTACACAAAGACAATTAAACCCTTTTACTTGGGGTGCACCACAAGCAACTCATTTCCTTAGCCTACAAGACTTTCATAAATTCTTAATACCTCTTTATGAGTCCCTCAAGCTAAAACTCACAAAACTTGTAGAATGTTACAGATAAGACCAAACTAGAGAGAAACAAGAACACTAACCAACTCAAGAACTCACTTTCGCTACACTACAAGTAACTCATTTCAATAAACTACAAGACTTCTACATTCTTAGTACCTCTCAACAGTGTAACTCTTTTCTTAACCTACAAGACTTTACAAAATTCTTAATACCTCTTCTTAACAGTAATGAAGGAGAAAAAGAATCAGACAATTTGAAAAATCAAAATTGAATTCCCTGTGATTAAGGGAGATGTCTAGAAAAGAAATCAAAGAGAATAAGAATTATGCGGATTGAGTAATTCAAGGGGTAACTTTAGGGGAATATTATGAGAGTTTTTAGCATCACTCCTATCCATCTTCTAGTATGAATAAGAGGTGTAGTCCAAGATAATTTATACTTGAGCAAGTCAATCTTAGATTTTTTTTTTCTCTCTCGCCTCTCTATTCAGCCAACCCTAACATCTCTTTCCCTCTCTCTCCATCACTTTTCATTTTTCAACAAAAGATCTCTCAAATCACACACTATAATAAAATGGTGAAACATCCTCATACTAGCAATAATCCTAAAACCACCTAACTTCTCATTTGTGAAATGAATGACAATGAAATTCCCCAAAGACAACAATGAGGACAACACATTTATAGAGTACACAATATACATGCATATAGATAACCTGTATGTGTGAATGGCTGAGTTGAAAGAGAAAAGTGGAAGATGAGGACTTCTAAAAGAGGCCCATTAAATTGAAAATGCATTACCTACTAATTGACAAGGACGATCCTTGTAAGATTCATGGTCTACAATCAACAAGGACAACTGCAAACTTTCATGCTTGAAATGTAATCTATTTTAAGGATTACAATGACTCACCAGGCCATGCAGAGATTCCTATATGTTGCAAAACTGGTTGAGTTGGAACTGTTCCATCAACATCAACGACAATCTCTCCATCAGCAAGCTGAAGATTTCCTATTGAAGTGTCCACCACATGCTTTGAATTCTTAATAACTCTGCATAAAACTTACTGTTAGACAGTAAACAACCAATAATGATCACTAATTGACACAAATGCATTGGCATCTAGAAAGCCAAAGTTTCAAGATCAAATTGTCCAAGGATTCTGGTATATTTATGATCATGGAGTTGATTATATTATTCCAAAGATCTTACAAGATCATAGTTGCTAAAAGTTATACTTTAAGTTAAATTTCTATTTGTTATCCTAAGGGTACTTTAGTAGGTTTTACATTTCCTGGTTTGGGGCTGTATTTAGGCTTGAGTTTATATTGCCTACGAGTCATTGGATCTTATTTTGATGTCAAAGTTCCATATGGGTTTATTTCTTATCCTTGGAAGTTATAGGAGTTCGTTATAATTAGTTAGATGTAGTGTTTAATTTTTCATAGGATGATCAGTTTCATAAATTATTGAAGCAACTAGCTCTATTCTTATTTGCATGATGAAATTCAAACCCTAGGTATGATGTTTAAAGGGCCCTAGGTGTAATGCCTAGGTTAATTTTCTCCTTCTCAATTTCTACTCAGCATTTTCTAGTTTTCCTAACATGCCCAAATCTATTATTCTTGATAGAAAACATTAAAATTTCAACTAGTGTGAATGCTAGTTATGACTAGATGTAAACAACAGTTGTATATAGGTGCGAACCTGACTTGTATGCTAGGTAAACTCTAGGTGTACTACCAGCTGTGCTGTGAGTTGTACATAGCTGTACCATTTATTGTACAAAGCTGTAAACTAAATTTTTCTCCCTATCTTTTCTCTAGTTTCACTTCGTAACAGAGCTAGGGGAAAAAAACCCTAGAACCTGTTGTGCAAAACTCTCCAGCAGTGCTGTTTGGCATTTTCTGGTGACCGTGTTTCACCCCAGCCTCCACGCGATGTGGTTTTTCACCACACTACCCACAAGGATCTCCTCAGAGGCCGCCAACTAGCCTATCTTCAAACGTTAGCATCATTTTGGCAACACATGCACCCCACGCTCTCAACAAAATTCCTGCATAGAAGCCACACAACGGTGAGTGAGAGCACTTGGCTGCTCCGACCACTCAGGCCAGTCCAAACCAAGTCAACTTGGCTCCCTGGCCCTTACCCAGCACTAACTCACCCCATTTTGACTTCTTTTTTTCTGGTTTTGCCCTTCAATCCAAATCGCCATGACCTAGATTTGGATCTAGGCCTTTTCAGCCTGGATCTTTTCCCATCTTTTCTCACCATTGTGTCCATTAACTGTTGGGCGACCACGATTAAAACGCACGTAAAATGCGCGTACTTTGCCAAACAAATCTTGAGTATCCAAAAATAAATAAATGATCCCCATGACCCAAGTTGAGAAGACCCTGACTGTGTCCAAATTAAGTATTTTCCAATGTTTTAAAAACCAGACCGATCATTGAACTAGTGAAGGCAGAGGAACACGGGTTAGTCGTCCAACCGGGGTAGAACCGAATTTTAATTAAATATTTTTTAATTTATATATTTATATAATATAATGTATTATATATATAATTTTCAAATGAATCAATATTTTATTACTTAATTTTTGATTTTATTGTAAAAGAGAAATTTTTATAATTATTAAACTGCCATTTTTACATTTTAGTATATCAAATATTAAAAAATTTATCTTTAATGTATGTTAATTTATTTTATTTTTAAATTTAAAAATATTTTTAAATCTTAAATGACCATTTAATAATTATGATCTTAAATTAAAATAATTATAATACTAAAAGAATCAAAAAAAGTATTTAACGTAAAAAAAACAAAAAAGTAAAGTTGAAAGCTTTAACTGCACGCTCTCCCACGTATAGCATAGACTTTGCCCCATTTCTCACTACCCATTTCCTTTTTTCCCTTAGGGTTTTCCTATTAAAAAATGTACTTTGCTTTCTCTCTGTTACATACTTGAGAAGCTTTGCGTATTCGCTGTTACAAAAGGAGCACGCCATCATTGTGAAGAGCTGAAGCACATCTTCGTCTTTCTCTTCTTCTTTTTTCTTAAATCTCTTCATTTTCTTTTTATTTTTCTTAGATCTCTTCCTCCTCTTCTTCTTTTGCTTAGATCTCTGTCTTCTTCTTTTTTCTATCAGATTTCTTTTTCTTCCTCTCTTTTTTTTTTTTTGAGATCTGTTCATCTTTTTTTTAAAAATCTAAAATCCCAGTTAACCCGTTGACCCTTCTGGTTTTTACAGGTGCAACCCGATTTTTGAATTTTCGGTTATTTAGGGTGGACCAGACCCGTCAGGGGACCGGTTCCCGGTTTTTCCAATCCAACCAGCCAGTTCGGTCTGGTTTTAATAACACTGGTATTTTCAACTCTACCTTTTCTAGGTTTCCCATTGTTACAATTGAAAAGTTTGTCGCGACATGAATTCTAGACTCTAGGGCATCTAATCACATATCAAGTAACCCAAGTAATGCAGGAAGAGAAGGGAAAAATATTATTTATTATCTTAATATATCTTGTAACTGTCATTTGGGGATTTGGGGTTTGTAATTGAATAAGGTGCTTTCTCCCCTACTCCTAAGTAGGGGAGTTATTTTTAATTTTTAAAATTATAAGTTTTAGTTTTTTAATTTTTTTTATAATTTTTATTTTAAGAAATAAGTTAAAAGAATTTAAAAAAATTTGAAAAAATAAAAAAAGAATCAAAAATTTTTTTATTATGTTTTTTGAATTATTTTTTGATTAATGTGTTATGTAAATTTTTTTAATACTTTTTACTTTTTTTAAAAAAAAATTTATATTCTTTTAACTTATTTCTTAAAATTAAAATTATAAAAAAAATAAAAAATAAATAAATAAATTATAAAACCTACTCATGAGTAGGTTAGAAAACCCCATTGAATAATTGGGAACTAGGATAATTTAGGATTATCAATAAAATTGTTCAAGCAAATGGATATCTTAGCCTATAGTAGTCTTTTTTTTTTTTAATAGAAAAACGAATTTATTGCAGAAAGAGAAAGAAATATATCATTGGAGGATAAGTAATCCTCCTAAAAATATAAAAGAACAAATGTAAAAAGTAAAACAGTCTAAACAAATATTAGCTCAAAAGAGCTTTCCAATCCCTTTGTAAGTCCATGAGGGACATCTCCCTAAAGAAACCATGTGCTGAAACCCAAAGGGATGACAAAAAGATAATTCTTTCCCAAAGGATATGAATCGGCATAAACTGGTGGTTGAAAACTCTAGCATTCCTTTCTAACCAGATACACCATAAAACAGCTGAAACAGTACTCTGCCAAAGGACCTTATGCCCCAAAACCTCTGAACTTTATAGTTAAGAAAATAGCTAAATTTGCTGGACACACCCACTGCTCCTGAAAAATTCCAAAAAGATGGTTCCAAATCTGGCAGGCCACTTCACAGAGCAGAAACAGATAATTATTTGTCTCTGAACTCCAAAACACATCACACAAACATCTAGTGAAATAGCCTTATTGGGCCTACGAGTTTAGCCTATAGTAGTATCTTAGTAAGATTAGGATTCTTGCAGTCTTATTTGAGTTTCATTAAGATTTCTTGTTAGTATTTGAGTTCAGTATTGTCTTTGTTACTTCCTTTTTGTTTTTGTTCTTATTCTGCATCCAGTTAGTATCAAAGCAAAAACTCAATAAGTCTATGCATTTGTTGTGCCTTGAAAAGTGTGCTTTTGCAATGTTCGTGTTTTCAAGCAACCAAGGACACCTCTAAACTCAACAACCCGATTTTTTGACAATTGTATGTGCATAATTGCAGACACTTAGAAGTTGACAGAATATAACTAGAAAGCACATCCCACTGCTGCTATCTCAGATCCTATAGCCTAGGGACCTTAGCTCAAAGATCCGACCCCACAAAAGTAAGCCTAGACACCATCGAAAAGCAAGGGGCTAGATATCATTACCAAAGACATGCTCACAAGCCCAGATGCTTGTTTCTTACACTCAGCTCATGTGCATAACACCTTTAGCTGCCATGCCACCCAAGCAATCCTGAGCTAAATGCAATCTGGTCTGAGGCTAAACCAACCTTTGACAAAGTTGTTGAGACCTTTGCCCAAGCCGTTTATTGTTGATGGAGTTGTTGACTATTAGACCCCCAATTAGGTTTGTCTATACTAGAAGGAATAAGGACACTAGAGGCAATCAAGGGAAGAAATTGATGAGCAATAATGAATGGTCAACTCAAGACATTAATTCCGAGTTCTAAGTTCTAACAGTTGTCTTGAGGCTGGAAGATTGTGGAATTAAACAAGGGAAGAATCAGGGATTTAAATTAGTTCCTTTTTGGTATTAATCCTGATTTAGTAGGATTAATGTTTTATGCTTTATTTTGAATTACTTCCGTTCCAGTATCTTTGTTATTTCCTTTTCTATTGTATGAGCAGTAAGACTATTTATAGTCTGTGTTTACTAGAATAAAAGCATCGAATAATTTCCTATCAACTTGTTGATGAACCCAGGTGGCCTAGGCACCTTGAATTGCCTACCCAGAGAGGTCAGGGATCCCTCGAAGCATCCCACATTTGATTCTGTATGCCAATATAGGGAAACTATGAAAGACAGACCTAGGAGCTTTACCAATAGTCAAGTACTACACTAGAGCAGCAAGAAAGGCACGTAACAAATTGGTATTAGAGCCTGACATGGCATATCAACGTTTGGATAGGCTGGAGAATGAAATTGGGTCGTTGACTGCATGCCAACAGTCCTTGTAGCAAGAAATGAGGGTTGTTCAGGAGAGATTAATGAAACACATTGAGGATATGATTATTATTCCAGCCAACCAGATTCAAGAAAAATCATTCTCGAATATGGGAAATGGTCATGGAAAATCAATGCCTTATGGCAGGGAAAAAGGGAAAGGTGATATAGAACAAATTGCTTTGGATTACCTTTCTGCTTTTGATGCTAAGAAGTCAAATGCTAGGAGGTCTTTTGTCCGATTGTAATGTGTATTTTCTGTTTACCATATGTAATGCTAGTACTGTGTTTATTTTATGTGCTGGTTTATGTTTTGTTGTTGTTACAACTAGCAAAGTCAGATGTTGTGTAATAACTCCTAAAGTCAGGGGTATGTTTGTCATTCTGGATGTGAAAGCTTGTAATTTATCTGATGTAGCATTCTGAAATTAGTAATGAAGAAGATATTCACTTATATGAGTGTTTTCGGGAGCCCTCTCTCTCAGGTACTATTCATGCTACAATGAATCCGCATTCTGGAACGCTGATTCCAGAGGCTATACTTAGCCGTTGAGCTAAGTGTGGGACTAGCTACTCTTCTGCTACGCCAAAGTGGTATCAGAGCCTGGGATTGGCCCAGGCGTGATGTCTAGCGGAGGCGACGGAAGTCTACCATCCAACTGTGCAAGAGGAGAAGCTGTAGTATGGAACGAGATTGAAGAGCAGCGTCATGCCATCCAAGATTTGTGGCAAATGATTGCGGAGCTAGGAGCGAACTTGAACCGAAATTTGCAGGTGGCCAATGAGCATGTCCGAGGAGTTCATGAGCCAGCTACTATGGTGCCCCAGCAACGAACTGATGCTAAGAGAGTTTTTGAACGGAACGAAAGGCCATTAGGAGACAGTGAGTCTGAAGCTAAAGATGAAATGCCTAATTTTCCTGAACAACAACCAAGGGGCAGGCAGAGGAGGCAAGATGATAATAAGATTAAAGTTGATATTCCCACTTTCAATGGGAATCTTCATATAGAACTTCTCTGAGAGAAAAGCTCATAATTGATTTACATGCTGGAGGCCTCAATGGCCATTTAGGCCGAGATAAGACCATTGCCTCACTTGAATAACGATGTTACTGGCCACAACTCAAGAAAGATGTAGGGAATTTCATCAAAAGATGCTATATTTGTCAAACTTCAAAGGGGCAGGTTCAAAATATGGGGTTATATACCCCATTACCTATTCCTTATAATATCTAGGAGGACTTATTCATGGACTTTGTGTTGGGAATGCCTCATACCCAAAGGGGTGTGGATTCAGTGTTTCTTGTGGTGGATCGCTTTTCGAAGATGGCTCACTTTATCCCATGTAGAAAAACTTCAGATGCCTCTTATGTGGCCATATTATTCTTTAGAGAAGTAGTGCGTTTACATGGTGTTCCTAAAATTATCACTTCCGACAGGGACCCAAAATTTCTAAGTCACTTTTGGATTACCCTTTGGAAGATGTTTGATACTTTCTTGAAATACAGTAGCACAATCCATCCTCAAACTGACAGTCAAACTAAAGTAGTTAACTGAACATTGGGGAATTTGATTAGGTGTATGTGTGGAGATAAGCTAAAGGGATGGGATCATGCCCTCCCTCAAGCAAAATTTGCTTATAATAATGTTGTCCACAGTGCTACAGGTAAGTCACCATTTGCCATTGTCTATACTAAGCCACCATAGATTGTCCTTGATCTTGCTCAACTTCCTTCCATACCGGATAAAAATGCAGCAGCTAAGGACATGGTGGAACAAGTCCAAACAGTCCAAGAAGAAGTGAAACAGAAGCTTGAAGAAACTACTACAAAGTACAAATTCGCTGTTGATAAACATCGCAGGTTTAAAGAGTTTCATGAAGGGGATTTGGTAATGGTATTCCTATGCAAAGAACAATTCCCAGCAGGAACTTATAGCAAGTTAGCTCCCAGAAAGTATGGTCCATATTGGGTCATTAAAAAAATTAATGACAATGCTTATGTTGTAGATTTACCTGATAGTACGGGTGATGTAGAAGCATCCTCTTAATGCACTGTTGAAATTATTGATCCTATCTCCTCGTGTTTGTTGTGCTTCAATTAGAGTTCTAAGGGGTCCCGTGACCACCATGTGCTTCCTTTTTAATTAGGCTATTGTCTTTTATTTGTCTTTGGTTATATACTAGTTGCCTTATGAGCCATGTGGCTAGCACGTGGAGGCTTTTGTGTCTCATGTTCAGAAACCCAATATAGGGTCTTCTATCCCTCTGTAATAGGCAAATTATGTTTTGAGAGATAATATATCAGAGTTCAGAGGAGTTGTTCCCTTGAGAGAACCTGCCACTGTTCCATACTGTTTATCTTCTTCTCTTCTTCTACTTCTAGCTACTTTCACTAACTGTTTGTTAGTTTTCCAACCCAATCCTGCATTAAGTGGTATTAGAGCCCATGGCCGGTCACTGTAGCAGAAGAGGAGATTTGGAACTGCAAGCTGAGTTGGCTGAAATGGCAGAGATCAGAAGATGGATCGGAGATCTAACAAGAGCGGTTCAAGCTCTTCAACGACAGAGGTTTGCTAAAGCTTGTATGGAGCTATCAGGGGGAAACTGTTTTAGTATGGGTGACCGGGAAGGACCAGAAGAACCCTCTAGTGACGAAACCCAGAGCGTTGAGCACCGCGGTGAGTGGGAAGCCAGCGTGGAGAGTTGCCGTGAATGGGAACCCATTTACGATGAGTATCTTGAAGATGGAGAAGAAGGAGAGTTAGAATCGGACTTACGCTGCCTATTCGAAATGGCACTGGATTCCAGTTTAGATGAATATGTAGAAAGTGAAGATGACGCTGTTGCAAGTGCTCACTGTGACGAAAATGAAACTACATCTACTGGAACTTGTGATGTTTGGATATTTGGCGGTGAGTGGTCTCTTTTCAGTGACTGTAGCGCGGTAAAGATGCAAGCCAGTATGAGGAGTTGTGGG
>JASKGM010032621.1:0-25112 GCA_034509205.1 Ceratonia siliqua
GTGCCTAACACCTTCCCCACACGTAATTAGACTCCCGAACCCATCCTCTGGTTTCTAAGGGCCAGTTTTTGGATTTTTAAAGTATCCCAATTATCCTTATAATTAATTAGTGGCGACTCCAATTTTTATCTCTGTATTTTTCCCTTTTATCGCCATTAAGGTCACAACGGTGGTATTTTCTCCATCCGTCATGTTGTGACATTAGTTATTACCAAATTGAAATTACTTTAGAGGACTAAGATAAGACCACTTTCACATGCCCTTTTGGAACTTATGCATTTCGGTGTATGACATTTGGTTTGCATAATGTGTTGGATCTAGTATTTATCCTAAGTTTTTACGATACAAGCACAAATTTTAAAAATTTTAAAACACTTGAGCTTGTGAAACTGGTGGAAACAAAACACATAGGCAAAAAAAAAACTTCACGGCTAACTATAAGTTGGAATGAAGAATTTTCACATACCTCTTGAAAATATTGGATATTACAATTTGCTTCCCAACCAAGCGTATTGACCGCTTATTCTTTGGCAAACACGAATCCAAGTAACCTATGGTGAATAGGTTTAGTGATTGAAACAAAGCAAAAGATGATCAAAGGAAAAATAATTGATATCTTTCAAAATTAAATTAGAAAGACTTCCCATTTGTTCCTTGTAGTATGGCGTGAAGAAGAAACTTTTAGCACTTAAAGAACCATATAACCACTCTTGTAATTTGTCACTAGCTTACAGCTCACACATGTATTTTTCTCTTAAGCAAGCTCACGGTCACTCAAGCAAGGAAGCCTTCAAATTGTGTTTCTCTCTTTCTCTCAAAGTTCACGACCATTAGGGAATTTTTCCTTTCAAGAATGCTTTGACGACTAGGTGAGGGAAAGGGTTAAGTACCTAACCCTAAGTCACATGAGTGTATTCAAAAATTTAATTCCTAACCATTAGGGATTCACATACCTACTAAGGGGAAAATTAGATAATCAAATTATCTAATGGTTTATCAATTAATAATATATTTATTAATTTGATAAATACATATTTTATTTAATAATTAAATGAAACATGTGTGGCTTTCTAACTGGTCAAGCTTGAATTTAAAATTTAAATAAGTGAATTTTATTTAATTAAATCCCTTTGACTTAGTTGGTTGCCTAGTAAATGTAGGTTACCTAAAAAATTAAAACTCTTTTTAATTTCTAACCATTTATTCACTATGATAATTAAAATAATTAGGGATATATAGGTTTGAACATTTCAAGCCTCTCTCTACTTAACTTGGCTGTCCATCCCTCTATCCTATAGAGAGATGGTTTACTTCACTTAAATTTGAACAATTCAAACTTTAGATAATTAGGATTAATTTAATTAAATTAAAATTTTATCTTAAATGCATGCCTTGGCCAAAATTCCTAATTAAAGAGGGATTTAATTTTATTTTCCTCATCTTCTTTAAATTAAATATTTGAACAATTCAAATACTAATTTTAAAGTAGTTAAACCAAAAATAATTATTAAGATAAATTGCAGTGCTAGAGAATCTTGGTTCGAGTCCGAGTGACAGCATGGTATCTTATTTTCTAAAAGAGTAAGTCCTATAATGAATTCAATTCCTGATTTCCATTCATATAATTAGGAGATCTTTTTTTATTCCTTTTTTTATATGATATTTTCAATTTTAGAGCATATATGAACTCATATATTTTTTTCAATTGTATCAATCATAATTGTAATTCTTTGATATCCTTATCAATCAATGAAATCATAGGACTATATGATTCGTTTGGAAAAGGCATGATGGTATCTTTTTTTTTAGAGAAAAGACCTGGTATGATGTTAAGGTAATGCTGCACCCAGGAAAGAGGTAGTATCATTTTATAAATCAAAAAATTAATAACCTTTTAAAACATTAACAACTAGAAAATTTTAATCCAACCAGGGCTTTTAGTGTCTATCGAGAAAGCCACTCCTTTTAGCTTAGCCGCCGACTTTTGTTCCTAAAAGCCTTTTCATGTTGTCACTAATTCCACCTTTGCCCATGCCTTTTAGTAGTTAGCTTGCTGCTAGGAGAAGTGAGCCAAGAAAAGTAAGAGTCCTTGCCGATCAAGCAGCAACGCTGCTCGTGATAGGCTTAGCTTTAAGCCGCTATCATTCGATTCTAATAAGTCAAGTCCCCTCGATCAATTTGCTTAGGTGGTTTTCCCTTATCTTCCCTAACATTTAGAGTTATTCTGGTTTGAAAAAGGAACATCGACCGAGTGCCCTAAATGAATACGAAATGGACAAAAAATTAAGACAACATTTGTCTTAATTAAGACAAACCTTTGTCTAAAAACTCTATTCTCTAATTAAACAACACTTGTTCAATTTAGACAACTAATGTAAGAATTATTTTTGTCTCTTTAGTGACAAAATTATTTCTCACATTTTTAAGCATGCTTAGGATAACATTTGTCCTAAAATAATTCATTGTCTAAATTAAGACGACTTTTATCTTAATTAAAACAATAGCAGAAGGCCATCAATTAATTTTATCTTAAATTTATTACAACTTAATGTGGATTGAATTCTCCAAAGCTAGGTGAAGAATCTATTTGGACATAGGAATTTTAAGTTCCAATAAATTTGGGATTATATTAATCTCATTAAGATAATCCAATTTTATTAATCATGAAGTCATTTCATCAAAGACACATGATTGCATTATTAATAATTTCTAAAATTATAAGAAGTCAATGTTGAACATTGATTTGCCTAATTTTCAAATCAAATATTTGTGAACCCTCGCCATACATTGACACAAGGTAAAATTATCGTTTTACCCCTTATGTCAATTTTGTTCCTTGGTCTCAGATTTCATCCAATAAGTGACCAAATAATCTTTTAGAACTTTTCTAAAATTATATAGAAATTATGAGTAGCTAATTTATCATTTCACTGAGCCTAAATATGTTACTTGTCTTCTTGAACTTACAAAAAGTGATGTAATGCTATGAACTCCATTTCCTGGATTTATGTCCTTAGATGTTCACTTTCACTATGATCCCAACATACAAGGTCTTGACTAATGTCACACAATGATTAGGCCCATAGTATACCAAAGATATCATAATGGTCATGAACACGAGTCCATAATCCGTTAGGATTTCGGTTCTACCACTAGCGAATTCAATGTGTGTGAGTTCAAGTTTAAAGTAATGATATTAACTTGAACTTGTTATCTCACTTGATTCCAATTCATTTAATAATGTCATTACCTGAAGTTTACCACTTCAATAATTTGAGATTCATCATTCCCTTAGAAAAGAATCTCATTCTCTCTATGGAGGTATTCCGGACACTACAATCTTAATTGAATAGAGTAACCGGCTCCATTCAATAAATGTGAATATTGTTTTAGATTCATCCAAAGATACATATTTGTTTTTGCATATTCCTTATGCAAATGTATCTTGGTTTAATAGAATCTAAGAATCTTAATAATTAGAAAGTAAAGCTTATGTAAATAAAATCTTTATTTATTAATATAAAAAATGTATTTACTTCAAATTGTGGAATACAAATTGCTTTCTAGGGAAATCTATTCCCAATATAATGCCCTTGCTACTTTTCAATGTTGCATTATGAGTAGTTTCAATGATATAGTTGAAAATTGCATGGAAGTCTTTATGGATATTTGGCTATTGTTGGTGACTCTTTTTACTCATGTTTACAAAATTTAAAGAGAGTTTTGGCTAGATGTGAACAAAAAAGCCTTCTTTTAAATTGTGAGAAGTGCCACTTCATAGTGCCTTCCAGAGTCGTGTTAGGTTATATTGTCTCTCATAAGGGAATAGAAGTTGACTAATAAAAAATTAGGCTTATCTCTAAACTTCTCGAACCTAAAATAGTTAAAAGACTTTTTAGATCATTCCTTGGTAATGCTAGTTTTTATAGGAGGTTTATACATAATTTTTCTACCTTGTCTAGACCGTTGTGTAACCTCTTGGCTAAGGACATTGTCTTTGGGTATTTGAAATACTAATTGGTAAACTCACATCTGCCCCTATCATGCAACCCCCAGATTAGACCATTCCCTTTGAAATTATGTGTGATGTTAGTGACTATGCCTATGAGCCATCCTTCGATATTGAAGAAAGAGTAAACCTTTTGTCTTCTACTATCCTAGTATAACTTTGAACAGTGCACAAATGAATTATTCTATTATTGAGAAAGAACTTCTAGTTGCAGTATTTGCTTTGGACAAATTTTGTGCTTGTTTGATTGGTTTCCCCATTATTATTTTTACTGACCATGCTGCCCTCAAGTACCTTCTCACAAAGAATGATGCTATGGCAAGACTGATTAGGTGGATTTTACTATTGCAGGAATTTGACATAACAATTAAGGACAAGAAGGGTATAGAGAATGTGGTAGCTGACCACCTTTCCAGGATTACTTTTATGGAGAATAGCAATGAATGCCCATTTGCGATGACTTTCTAGATGATTATTTATTTTCTATGACCTCTTTGCCATGGTTTGCTCACATAGTTAATTATTTGCTACAAGTAAAATACCAGATGATTGGAGTGCCCAAGGTAAGAGGAAATTCCTCCATGACGTATGTAATTTCTATTAGGATAACCTCTTGCTTTTCAAATATTGTGCTGATCAAATCATGAGACGCTGCATCCCTGATAAGGAACTTGCAAGTGTCTTAGAATTTTGTCACCCTTAAGCTTATGGAGGCCATTTTTCTATAAAGAAAACTGTTGCAAAAGCTTTGCAGTGTGAATTTCATTGGCTTACTTTATTCTACAATACTAATACTTTTTGTTGGTCTTATGTAAGATGCCAAAAGTTAGGATAATTGTTCCTATGCAATATGATGCCCTTTAACCCCATTTATTTGTTGAAATCTTTAGTTGTTGTGGCATAGATTTTACAGGACCCTTTCTTCCTTGCTTTAGGTATCTTTACATAATTATGGCCGTAGATTATGTGTTCAAGCAGGCAGAGCAGTAGCTAGTAGAGCTAATGACAACAAGATGGTTATAAATTTTCTCAAAGAAAATGTTTTGTCTATATTTGGCACCCCACGAGCTATCATTAGTGACTGGGCATCTATTTTTGTAACTGCTCTTTTGAGGTACTTATGAAGAAATATAGGGTTGTCTAAAAAAATTATGCTGCCTATGAGTCCCACACTAGTGATTAAGTAAAGCTTGCTAATATGGAGATAAAGCCTATTTTAAAGAACAAAGTGAATCTCGATCGAAAGGATTGGTTCTTAAGGTTAAATGATGCAGTTTGGGCTTACTGAACATCATTTAAAATTCCCTTAGGCAAGTCTCCCTACAACCTTATTTTTGGAAAACCATGTCATTTACTAGTTGAGTTGGAGCATAAGGCATATTGGGCCCTCAAGGCATTTAATTCATATCTAATAGAAGATGGTAACCTTAGGAAATTATAGTTGACCAAGCTTGAAAGTTCCAGAATGATGATTATGACAATTCTAGAATCTACAAGGCTAAAATGAAAGCTTTTTATGACAAAAATATCCTTAGGAAAACATTTAAACCCAACCAGCAGGTTTACTTATATGATTCTAGATTGCATATGCATCCAGGTATGCTTTACTCTAGATGGATTGGCTCATTTCTAGTCAAACATGTTTTCAAAAATATAGCAATAGAAATAGAGGACCCTAGTGATGGTCGGATCTTTAAGGTTAATGGTCAACGCTTTAAAAATTATAAATGATAGGTATGTGCCTACAATGTAAGAAATTCCACTTGCAGACCCGGTCTACCAACCTTAACCTCACATTCTCTGGTATGACTTTCCATTTTATTTTATTTATTTTATGTTGTTTTGTTTGTTTTTGGTTGTTGTTTTGTTTCCCTTTCTGGTTTATTTTGTTTGGCTTATTTGGTTGCTTTACCTCATGCTTTCCAAGCTGTTTCTGCTACTTATCAGTATCCTACCCCTTTTCATCCATCATCTTACTCTTTGTTTATTTCAGCCATTTAAACATTGAGGACTATGTTCCATTTAAGTTGGAAGGTGTAGATCCCACATTTCTTCACAAATGCTTGCTACTTGTTAGATTTCTAAGGCATGTTCACATACAATTTTTTTTCTTTCTCAAACTTCAATGAAATGATGACCCCGTTGCATCTAAACACTTGCAGCAACACATTTACACGTAATCATCTAGGTGAATTCATCAAACTCATCTTAATCATTCTACTTAGGTATTCATAGGATCTTTAATGCAAGCATCCAAGTCCTGTGGTATGATGGTGGTCTAACACATGCATCTAAGAAACTCTTTTGCTTAAATTTTCTATGTTAATATTGAGAAGAGTGAGAGAAAGTACATGCTATAATTTTGATAAGCTTTCTTTGCTGTTGTGAAATGGTCAATTCTTTTGAGCAAACATGCATGGTTATGGTTTGATGGTAGATATGCTTGGGAAATGATGACCGTTTGCTTAAGAGTAACCCTTGACCCTTTCAAGCTAACAATTTCAATTTTATTCTCTTAGTAACTAACTTTGAGCCAAAAATACATAACTATTTTTCTTCATGCACCTACATCATCCATACCCGATTCACATTAGAATGGAACTATATGTTAAATATCCATGTTGAGAAAAATAAAAGCATTGAGAATTTCAATGAACTAGCCTCAAAGAAAAGTAAAATAGTTAGGTAGAAAAAAGAAAGAAAAAGAAAAACACAAAGTTGAATCTATCCCAAAAGAAAAGAAGAAATAAAATATGTAATGAATATCAAAAGCTAAAGAATCCATCAAGTATGGGATGTGTTCATTGAAAATTTCGTTAGACCCTTTAAGTATGCACTTAAAATTTTTTGAATAATCCCTTCCTTTTCTTGCAACCTAACTAGAGTCACATTGCAACCCTTTGATTGATTTGTCTGATCCCAAGTAGGTTGTGATAAGAATGGTTGACTTCTCGATTGTTAGTGTTCCTATCATGATATCAAATATTTCCTGTTCTTGCCTTTTTCTCTATGTACTTGTGTGTACACCCCTTGTCAACTCCATAGAGAGAACCCATGCATTACACATTCTTATACTTGTGAGTTATGGAGTTGAACCTTAGGCTTAAGATGTTCTTATTGGTACATGTGTCATGGTTAATGTTAAGATGGTTATGACTTGGAACACACACTCACATTCTATGAATCACTATTAGTAGATTAATTTTGATGGGAATGATGAATTCCTTAGATTACTTAGCATGTTAAGCTAGCAGTGTAAAATTTTAGACATATATGAATGTTTTCCTTGAACTCCTTTTGACTGTTTGCATAGAAATTGCTAGAGACTAGCAATAAGTTGGGGGTGTGATGAGTTTGTGAAAGTGCACTCTACACAACTTATTATTGAGTGAAAAGTTTCATAAAATGAAGGAAAATCATATAACTTAATGTGTTTTCTTGTACTTGACTCCCATTCTTTATTATCAACTTTTAAACATGTTTATGCTTTAATTTCAAGGTCCTAAGTAAAGAAATATAAGGCAAGTCAGAGAGTTCAGCGCTGTAGGCCTGAAAAGCCAACGTTGCAGCACCTAGAAGTGAAAAAATTTGGAAAACCTCCCAAATTCAGAGGATTTGGCACAGGGACCCCTCAGTAGGCAGCGCTGCTATGCTCCACCTTGCTTCAAAGAATTTCTTCCAGGGCCCCGAGCCATAGTGTTGGGAAGGCAGTGCCTCAATGGCTGTGCACAGAACTATCATTAAAAGAAGCATTTCCACATCAAAAACAAACTTTTTGTGAGAGGAAAATAGGGCTTTCTTGCTCTGGAGATTAAAGAGAATGGTGGAGACATGATTTCTTCTGGAAAGACTTGAAGATCTCTTCTCCTAATCTTTAAAGATGAGGATGGTCTTCCATGGAGTGTTGGGTTTGTCAACAAAATGGTTGGCTAGGTTCTAGGTAAAGTTAAGGTAGAAGTTGATTGGTGAAAACATTTAAGTAATGTTTCAATTCATAATTTAAGCATTATTGTTTACAAATCTTTTGTTGAATCTTGTATTTGATTGATTTAGTTTATTTTGAGACATTGAATAATATTTTACTATGATGTTAAGTTATAAGATTATGGATTTTAATGGTAAATCAAAGTTTTTCATGTTATAAACATAATATTTTGCTACATTATTGTTACTTCTCTAACAAAGTGTCATCGATTGATTTTGTTTTCAGAGATAAAATTCATGCTTTGAAAAAGGAGGATTTAACCCTAGACTTGATTTTGAGAGACTTAGGGATTTTCATTATTATATCTTTCAATTAGGGGTTTGGTGCTATAATTTCTAATTAAGTAATGATTGAGTTGAAACATGAACCAAAATGTTGAATCCAATCAACGAAAGCCTAAATCTTTGTTATTTCTTTACCCCATATTCCTCTTCTTTTTAGTTGCACATTTGAGATAATCTTGTTACTTTCTTGTTCCCTTATCAATTATTCATTGTTATTTCCTTTTAAGTGATATTCTTGTAATGTTTCCCCTGTCTCCCTATGGATCGACACCATATTCTATACTATAATAACCGCATAGTATTTTTGTGCGTAATCACTATACATGAGCTGGAAGGCATTATCACGCATACACAAGACGCTTCCAAGGGGGCGGGCCACATGGTGGTAATTATAACCACTAACCACTAACATTATCCTTATCATATTTTTTTTATAAATATTCAATTATATTTTTATGTATATTATTATTTTGTTTTTATTATTATTTTTTAAATTTGCATCATTTTAGTATTTGAAACAAATTTTTAACTTTAAATTAAAATTTCCACAATACAGCTTTATTATAACTTTTTATTTTTATTTATTGTAATTTTGAATTTTGAATTTTGAATTTATTCTATTTTATTTTGTAATTGAGAATATTTTTTTGAGTATTGACTATTATATTATGTAAATTGCGAACTTATTTTAATTGTAATAAATTATTTAATGTTGTTTTAATTATATTAGTGTTTATTAATTTAATTATTAATTATGTATATAATATATTACACTACATATATAATATATAAAAAAATTAAAATATATTATTTAATTCAAATCCAATTTGGCATAGTTTGATCCTGGTTGGACCATTGACTTGTCACCTCATACCTCCACTGGTTCAATGACTGATCCGATTTTTAAAACATTGCTAAATATTATGAGAATTCACAAAAAATAGGTAACAAATATAAAAATTATAAGAGACACTCATTTCATTAAGCATAAAAGTTAGAAATTTGATTTCAATTTTGGGAAACAGGTTGCAAATTTAGAAATATTTAGTAGATTTAGGTTAAAATTTGGGGAATTAATTGAATATAATGAGAATTCACAAAAATAGGCATCAAATATAATAAGTAACAAGGGACACTCATTTCATTAAGCATAAAATATAAAAAAAAAATTGTTTTCAATTTTAGAAAATTTGCTGAAAATTAAGGATTTTCATTAAAAATTTATAGTGAAACACTAAATAACTTCAGTGGAGGTGAATTGGGTTTTCTAACAAATTGAAGTTTTTTCAAATTCACTCTAAAGGAGTGATTTAATTCAGGAAGCTCAAGCAACAGTAAAATGAATTTAACTAAAATGCTTCTACTACATTAAAAATGAAGGTAAGTCTATTTAACATAATGTGCACTAGTTATATAATTATGCAGAAAATAAGCTAAATGAAAATTTTCTAGCTAACTGAAAATATAGAGAAAAATATAGAGCAATGAAATGAGTTCCAAATAAATGGAGACAGGAGAATATGGAACATAGTATTTATCTTGGTTTAGCCTAAAGACATGGTCTACGTACAATCTCTTTGATTTGATTTTTTACTACTTTCTAAAAGCTTTACAATTAGTTTTCCTTGTTCACTAACAACAAGTGGTTTAACACAATAATCACAAATTGTTTGATTTTTCCACGATTACCAACAACATTTACAAAGGTGGATTTCTTTCACTTACCAACAACGATTTCATGCCTACACTTCCCCTTATTAGAAAGTTGTGATTTTTTACAAGATAAATATAAGATATATATGATTACTCTAAGAGGCTAAGCCACTCTAAGAATAATATTATAAATCTCGATCTCTCACAAGAGTAAGTACACCAATGGAAGCTCTCTAAAGGATTCAAACAATAAAAACAATGGCAGCACAAAGAATCCTAAGGAAATTGAGACTTTCCAAGTTGTAGCTCACTTGGATGCTCAATGTTTGTCTTCCTCTTCAAAGTGCATTGCTTTTATAGGCTTCGAACATGTTCTAATCATTAGGAATCGTCAAGAGTACCTTTAACTAGCTATTGCATGATTTTGGCTCCATTTGATGCATGATGTCAACTGTTACTAATTTTAGCTGACTGAAAACTTTCTAGTTGACTAAAAGATATTTCGAAATGGTCTCCAATCTTCACTAAACGCTCCAGATTTACTCCTCTAATTATTTAAGAATGGTTTTCAACTTTACTTCCATTCTTTGAAACCAAGAACCTTGTTAGTTTTAATGTGGTTGAGCACCCAATAAGGAGGGTTAAATTGAGTGCTGAGAAGTTTAAAAAAAAAAAATTAGTTCTTAAGACTTTCATCAAATGAGTAACCATAAATTGTGCTTGCTCAAATATCATGTAGTTTCTACCAAGAGATTTTTCAGTCAAAAGAGGATGCTTAATGATCAAAGCAAATCTAAAAATCAATGTATCAATCTTTACGAGAGAGTTTTAATAACTCAATTTCAACTCAAATAACTTTAACACAATCAAAATGTTCAAAGATATTTGTAGTTCAAAATGTTATCAAACAGTGAACAAGCTGGTTAATCAGACAGCAAATGGATGCAATAAATAGAGAGCTTGAGGGAGGAGAAAATCACACAATGAGGTATAGTGGTTTAGATAAAAAAATGGCAGATCCTACATCCACTACCCAAGTACAAAGTAAGAGAATTTTCACTATATGGGCAATCATAGTTACATGTACAAGCCAATAAGGCATTCTAAAACCAACCTTGATTAATCTCTTTCTACCACTAAGTTTTTCTCACAAGAACCCAACCAAACTTTATCACAGGCACAAGCCACACCGACTGTTTACAACCTCCATGGTCAACCTAATAGCCATGCACTAGATTTTGCCTAAACGAGAATCTAACAAAAATATATCCCATTAGATTTTTCTTCTTACGAGAATTTAGTGAAACTCTAACCACGCTAGATTTTGCTCCAAAGAGAACCTAACAAAACTCTCACAATGTAGTTCAAAAGCTCACATGATCCCTTTTGCACTTAGAGTCCTCTACAATAGATATGCTAGTGATAGCTTGAAGTTTTTCTGGATTTTATCATGTGTAAGCTCACTAACTCAAAGTCTACTTGCTCTTTTCTTTTCTCTACATGGCTAACTTTCAATCTGCAAGAGTGGTTGGTTTTATACACAAGATTATAGCCGTTGGAGTGTAGGTGAAAGTTCAACCACCTTGGTAAATCATCTTCAACTCATTTAATGCTTGTACCAATTTATTTTATGCATATTTTAACTTTTGGCTTGTTCTAGACGTTTTTGGTTGATCATTTAGTTCTTTTTTTATTCTTCTCGCAAGCCTCTTTGTATTGTGTGTCTCAATGTATCATTGTCAACACTTTTCATAGCCTTTTGTCTTTTAATGCCTCTAGGTATGCAATTTGGCTTCTTTGTAGTACAAATTAAGCTATCTTTTCAAAAGGTCAGCTAAATATATAATAATCCATAAAGCGGTCTTTTCAAATGGCTCAAATATTTAATAATCAATAAAGCACAAATCCCAAGTAAACCTTTTGAACAAAAGTAATATAATATTTGTATAACTTTTTAGCCATATCAAAACCTTTTATTTTGAATAGCAATTGTTATTTTATTCCACATGAGTGGTGTTCTGATAGTGGGATGTATCACTTCCAGTTCTGCTGGCTCGTTTCTCACTTATTGGACTTGTATTACTGTTGTTTCTACTTGCTCGTTTCTTTTTTCTTGGAAACTTTTGTTATTGTTATTTCTCTTCCAAGTTCAATTGCTATTTAATGCTTTTATCTTTATGTGCCATATACCCTTTCCTATTTTTCCAATTTCTCTTTATTAACTTTGACTTGATTAATTTAAACTTAGTTGGATCATCAGAAACATATTTCGTATAATATTTTCCCAACACTTACTTTTTAATCTAGTTAATTTTTCTCTTTGAATGCCTCCAACAACCCTAGAATTCCTCTTTCTTCGCTTGTTTGACCTTCTAACTGATTTGAGCATGTTTGAAATTAGTATTCAACTGTGTATAGACAGTTGATACTGCTTGAATGTCTCTTTTTCAGATTTTGGTCTTGTGAACCTTGATTTTTGCTTTATTTTGATTCATTCTTGTGTTGAGTCTTTGTCAGTCTGATTGAAGGATGTCCAGGTGTGTTTGTTGTAGTAATCCTGGCTGTCATAAGAAGATGTTAAGTTCCAATGCATCCAGGCTATGAATTTTGCAGCAGTGAACCCTTGTATATCCTCATTAAGACAAATATTATTTGAATTTTTTTATATAAGACTTAATAGGTTTATTATTATTATCAAAATCTTTCATTTTCTTCAAACCTTTGCGGCTAACAGAGTCTTCATCGAATCCTTTCATCTGCGAGTAATAACCACTCTACTTCATTAGAATTTCTTTTATATGCCTATTGGGGCCTCTTGCATCATTTGTAATCAATTGATCTTCTCCAAATTAAATTGGATGATACTAACGCACTCAAAGCATCTAGTTCGAGTAATACACAAGCAAGCTGCAATCAGCCCAAACTGTTGCAGCCTCATATTTGATATCAACCTCTTCAATCGTCTAGGAACTACATGAAAATTTGCTGAACCATCTTATTGTCGTCACTTCTATTTCTGAAAGCCCTTTGGCTCTAGGACAGAAGCAAAAAAAATAGTAAGAAGGGAAAAATGGTATATACCTACATAGGAGTAGTGTATCTATAAAATAGAGAGTATTATGAGAATTTTAGAGGAGGCAATTATATCATATGTCATACATATATGACAAATTTTTTTTTGGCGGCAACTACTTCTAATTCCCACGACATAGATCCGTCCATGCCTGACTCCGTGACATGATCCATTCCAGCACAAGGGGATGGATGTCTACTGTATTTTCTTCTCTTTAATTAATTTAATGTTTATTTTCACCCAAAAAAAATAAAAATTTATTCATCACGGGGGAAAGTTAATATATATTAACTAAATTAAGGAAATGTTCGTTTGCTTTATAAGTTTGTAGAAGGAGGACCAAGGGAATGCTGCGAGAAACATTGAAACCAAACGAATAAATAAATGAAGCATTGGGATGATAGTGAATAACTAAAAACATTAGGAAGAAAAATGTTAACTGTCTCTTTTTTCTTTGGAGAATGGTAACATTAAAACATACTAGGGCTTGTGGAATACTCTTCCAGCCAACAGAGCTGCTTCCATCACAACATGGATAACTTCAATAACCTCATCAACTTGGCATGTGTTTCCCTTGAATGTAGGCGCTCCTGAGTTCTTGAAGTTATTCATACAGTTGATCAATTTTTGGCTGCATTCTTGGCTTAAGTAGTCATCTGCATATATAACACCATAACATATATATATATATATATATATATATATATATATATATATATATTACCATCGCTTTCTAACAGACAAGACAAAGCCACACAGATATACATGTCCATATTCAGCGCTTCAAACACATCCACATATTCTATACCTTATCATAAAATAACTTGTTTGTACTATTAAAAAATCTACCACACTAAGTCACTAGGTGTGATTAAGTATTTAGATAATGGAATTGCTAACTTTTTCTATGTTGTGGAGGTTAACAATATTCACATTTTTAATTAGATTGAAATTTTTTTTTTAAAAGATGCAATAAATGCAAGGATATTTTGGTCTTTTTAATTGAAAGGCATTGTAAATGCATAGGTATTTTTGTCTTTTCACAAATGTTTTAAATGTTTTTGCATTTATTATGTCTTTCAACTAAAAGACAAACACTCGTATTTATTGTACTTTTTGAAGAGAGATAAGTGATGTTTTGCTTCATAAAAAAAAAAATGAAAATTGCTAATGTTCCAGTATAAAGAAGTTAGTGTTAGTTAGCAATCCCATAAATAATTTAAATAAAATATTAAATTCAATCCTCATGTCTTTTTGTACTACAAAAAGAGAAAAGAACTATCACATTGCTCACCTAAAAAATTTAAGCTATCAAGTTAAAGTTCAAGAATGATGTCTGCCTCTAATATGTCTTCTCTAGCAAAAACTGCTTTTTCTTGCGTGGAGATTAGAGAGGCCGCGAGTCGTTTCAAAATCTTAAGCTACTAAATGATAAATATATCGTATTTTGTACACTTAGTCATTAAATATAAACATCAAAATATATTTAATAGCTAATAGTAATACTAACCAAACAAATTATCCATACATTTTCAATACTAAAGTATTTTTCCAATAAAACAGAGATACAATCCATTAGTATACCAATAAAAATTAATTAAAGCAATAAACAAAAAAAAAAACATTAATTTAGTGAAGCATTATCAACCAACTACCATCTCTTTTTCCTTTTAATACAAGACTTCAAATTGACAAGGATTCTTTGGCCGCGTTTGTTTGGAAGATTGGGGTTGGGACAGATAAAACCACCGACACCACTAATGCAAAAATGCTTTTGCTTGTAAATCCATCTTTCTCAATCCTTACTTTCTCCAACACAATTATAAAAAGTGTTCATGCAGCACTTACTAACATGGAAGTCATAGTTAAAGAAAAATGAAGATATAGTTTCAGAATAAACTTTTAAATCCCACTTGTGTCAGATCCGATATTGGAACGAATCAAATCTAGAAGACATAACGAAAGATGATCTAAGAAAAAATAAAACTTACTATTTTTGGCTTGTACACATTGATCATGCTTCATACAACAAGCGTCAAGGCCATCACACGGTCTCTCCCCAGGGCACCCACTATACAGAAGCCCACAGTACTTGCCATATCTCAGCAATGGAGGCACTTTCATTCCAGAAATAGACACATTTTTCACAGATACACACAATAAAAAAAATCAAAATCTTAGTTCTCTCAGTTTCTGTTTTCAAAGGGAAAAATTATATATTAGTAATTGTTAAACATCAAAGAGAAAACGGGATAAGAGAGGCACCTGAACAGAAGCTTGATTCACACGTTCTGCTGCACTCTTTGCTCTGCAGATGAATAAAGAGAAGAAAAAGAATTAGCTATATATACGCCATTTTTATATGTTAAATTCAATGCTTTTGGATAGATAAACCAAGAAGCGAACCACAGAGACAGCAACTCCAGTGGTTTGAGCTCCTATGTTAAGAGCAAAGATGGGAATGTATAAGAAGTTGAGGGCAAGGGAGAAAGAAAAGAGAAGATAAAACTTGAGTGAATGACTTGGAAGCATTTTTTGTGGGAAGACAAAAAAAAAAAGTGGCGTTAATTTAAGTTTTTGAAGCTTGGTTTTGCTTAAAGGCTCTGATTTATAGGAGAATAAGGCAGAGACAGTGAGAGAGAGTTAAGAGTTCAGAACAATGGAGGGTGCGTTTGTTTTGTAGTGGCTCGTGACTGTATTATTATCACTATTTTAAATACTTTTATTTTGTAGTAGCATGCTCCGTGCTCTGTTTCTTGCCATATGAGCAGCACCGGTAATAAGAAAATAGACCCTTTCGACTTTCCTTGTGGAGGTTTTGCTCATTCTCTGGTTCAACTCGTGAATACCTCGAGACCTACCAAGTGACTATAATGATGACCAAATTGCATTATAAAACATTTCTTTTAATGGAAACACAAATATAATATTACGTATAAAATTAATGTTAGTTACTCAACTCTCATAGTCACTATTGTGTATAATTAGACATGTGGTTCCATTCCAACATAAAAAGATTTTGTTTTGTGTTTGTTTCGTTAGAAATTTTTTTTTTAAATTTTATAAATTTATTTCAACTTTTTAAAGAAATTTTTTCACAAAAATAAATAATGAAACAATTTCATATTTTTTAAAACTCATTATTACCAACTTATTATGACTTTCCAACATAATTATTGCTACTACAACCATATGATCGGGCTTGAAGTTGGATTCAAGCCTATGTAAAAAATTTGAAAATGAGTCAGGAGCTTAGGCTCAGGTGTTTAGGTCAAGCTGAAGTTTAAATAAGAATTTTAAAAATGAGTCATGCTTGGACCTAAATTTCATGTTAAACATTTTTTTATATAGTAGAGCTCAAGCTGAAATAAAAAATTTTAAAAATTAAAATGAGTCGAGCTTAAACATAAGTTATTTTTTTTTAATGAAAAATCTAACTTGTGATATTGTCACTGCCATTAATATATACTAGCGGCTACCACACCACAATATTATTACTCAATGTTTTATTATAGAAATATTTTTGAAAGTTTTTTTTCAAAATATTTATATTTTTCGAGAAAACAAACTTGTAGAATTATGAATATAAGAGTTGCGCAGTTAAAATGCTTCTTGTGATCAAATTCCACTTAAATAGACCTATACCTATTATTTGAACTATTCTTTCGGGGGCTAACTCTTACATACTTCAACCACTTTGTTTAAAGTGACTAGAAATATTTAAAGTGGGATAGTAACATAATTCCAAAGTTAAACTGATTCTTCTACAGAGTTTTCAGATTTATATTAGTTACTATCGTTCTTTAAACTTGGTATGAATTTGAGTCATTTAATATCCCTAGAAATTAGAATTAATTCAATTGAATTTTAGGAGAAATTAATTTTATAAGAATTGATTTTTTTAAAAATAATAGTCAAATCTATTTCGAAGGCCAAAAGTGATTTAATTAGGCCTCCAAAATCAATAAACATGCTAGTGGTAAGAGATGCCCGCTGCTGCTCTCATCTAAGTATTGAATTTGGTGTGGCCACAGAAAATTTTCAGAGATGGTGACAAGTTACCCAAAAGTATATAATATATAATTGATATAAATACTTGACTTGGCTACTGACCCACTGTGAAGCCTTTAAATCCTTCAGCATGCGATGTTGATTAATGATTCATGAAACAGGTTTGCGTACAACGTGGAAAACCTGCAGATTTTGGCTTCCATTGTACTGAGTTGTGATAAAAGTGAAGATGTTAGAAAAAGAGTCATTCATCATTGGCGTGTAGCAATTATCTAACATATAAAAGTAGAGGTTGGAGTGTGGTTCAAATCAAAGCATTCAATAATGGAATTTAGACAATTTTACTGTTTAGTATTATGAAATTTATATCTATTCATAGACCCGATTCGGTTGTCTAGTTATCTTCGTCGGTTACGATAGGGTGCACTTTAGAAGTACTAAAAGTTTAGTATTTACTTTAGAAGTAAAATCTTTTTATTTGTTAACAAAGATTAATTTAATTGATAAAATTAAGAATAAATTATATTTACCTCTCTTTTTAAAACTTACATGCACACTCATCTAGTTTGAATTTATACATTATTCTCAATTTTATTAATGATTGTTAATAAATTTTACACGTGTGTTTAGATGAGATCATTTAAGGAGGAAAAGTAATTTTATAAGGTTTTTCAAATATTTTACTACAAAATGCTTTTTTTGGATAATTAGTCAAATGGTTTCAAAAATTCTAAGTAATTCAATCTTGGAATTCTATAAGGTATTTCAAATGCCTCAAATTTAGATAGAATTTCAAATTTTTTTTAATTATTTTAAATATGATCTTAGACTCAGACCCAAACCCAAACCCAAACCCAAACCCAATTCCATACCTGAACCTAAACCCAGATTTGGACACGAATCAAAACTTCTATAGTTTATATAATTTTAATTAGAGTCAAATAAATTAAAAAAAATACAATAATATCTATTGCGTATTATAAAACATTTTGTAGCAAAATTTGAAACTTCTAATTTCAAATTGAAGCCTAATTTTATTGATAATATACAAAAGTTATAATGCACACAAAAATCGTACAATGAACCAAATATAGTCAAAACAGTTATGTAATAAGAGTTCAAATTTTGCTGAAGATAATGTTGTCAAAGTATATAACATTGGTTCACTTCTTTTTATCCTTTACAAATTATTTGGAAAAATATTTGATGCTTCCCCCCAATGCCCTCTGCATTTCGAAATTTGGATTATTATCATAATTAAGTCAAGTGACCTAAAGGCTAAAACCATTTAAAAGGCTTACAAATATTCATTATTGTGTTTGAAATGATTAATTGTTAGGAAAATAATTAGGATTAATTATCCGTTAAATAACTTATTGAACGATGTGGACAGAAAATTAAAATCCAATAAAGAAAATGTTTAAGGCTCAATTTTTTAACTTGTTTAGTGCATGGATGTTTGCAAATGGTTTGAGTGTGGTATTATTTTTTCCCTAAAATTACTTTAAAAAGGTGCAAATTCTTTTGTGAGAATAAATGATCCAAACACGATATTTTTAAAAATGTAAGAAATTGAATTCTAGGAATTCAATAACTAAGCATTTCAAATTTTATAAAATTCTAAATTACATAACCCAAACACACTCTAAATACACTTTTTCTCAAGAACTTTCAATAACCTTCTATGTACCACAAATCATCAAAATGCCAAATTAATACTTTTAAAAATTTGATAATAAGAAAGGATAATACAAGTAGTATGAATATAAGTTTTATAAATTTTAGAAGAAGTTTTAGTGTAAAAAAAATGAAAAGGGGTGTAAATATATGTTTTAAAACTTAAAAGGAGGTAAATATATTTTATTCTAAAATTAAATTTATGTCAACCTGAAAAATGTTATAGTTCTGTTTTTGCATTATTGGGTGCGTCTTTGTTTTAAAGATAATATAACCTATATGCATATTAATATTTTTTATTATTAGAAAGACGTTAAACCTTCAACTTCAATATTATGAATTGAAGCTACATAATTCTTGTAATTTTATTGGTTGGTTGGCATTTCATTTATCTAAATTCTGAGAGGGAATGCTCCTTCTCTATTTCTCATATTATCATCTCTCACTCAAGGAAGAATTGTCCTTTGTAGTGCAGAAGTTCAGTTATTACAAATTATTTAATTCGTTTCTTAGAAGGTAATCAACCAAGCACTACTCTACACTAACTCAACCTTAATGACGATTTGTTTGAATTGTTATTTCGATCAACCCCACCGGCCAGTACTTAATTATTCAGACAAGTTTGGTCTCTTAACCCAGTACTATAAGAATTAGATCCATATCACGTTCAAATCACTTTCTAGAAGGTGTAGGCCTATCGGACAAAAGCGGCTTAAATTTGTCAAAGACAGTGGATTGAAAATGAGAAGATAGCAGCCTTTATTGAATGGCAAAATGGAAAAACCATTGAATGATGCAATACCATTACATGTTTACTCTACTGTTACAAAAGATCAGTGCAAATTTGTCCTCTTTCTAGCCTTTAATATTGATATTATCATTTTCCAAATTTCAAAGTTTTAATCCTATTTTTTTTTACTCTACTGTAACAAAATATGTTTACGAGAAAATTTTTCATTATGGAACATAGAATAGCATAAAAAAAAGTATGCGTATGAAAAAGCATAAAAATAAAAGAGTATGCATTTACCTATTGCATGTTTACTCCGTTGTGCTTCAACCTTTTTGGATCTACAGTAGGGTGCGCTATCTAAAAGGCATTTTGGTTCTCTATGTTTCGAGAGTACTGATCCAAATGGATTTGTGTTACTGAGATTTTCTAAAACCTTTGGCTGACGTTTGACTATCTTTAAAAAAATGTAGGTATTCTGGATTTGTACGTTAGCACAATTTATTCATACTTTTAGGCCTGATATATTGGCTGCTTTTTGGTAGCCAATTAGCCTACTACAAGTTGATGTATTTGCTCTTCAAAACTGGTGAATGTATGCTATCTTAAAGTACTATGCGAATATGTTTAAATTTGAACCAATTTAATGCTTGAAATATTGGCATGAATGAAAAGTCTTTTGCTCACTTATGACTATTAATTTGAGTTGATGGTAAGTGATTAGGTTATTTATTTTCATTATGTTTCCAGATTCTATGCTTGAAAAACGTTGGTTTTAAAGTCAGTGTAGTTTTAGGCTATTGTTCAATGGTTTTTGACTTATTTGTTGAATTCTATTGTATTGAAATGATAAGTATAAACTTATTTATTGAATTCTATTGTATTATTAGAGACATAATTTAGGTTAACATGGTCTTATTTAGAACAATCACTACAAGAAATCAATAATTTTCTCATTGTCACAACATGATAGCCAGAAAAAAGGCACGTAATCATGACTTTAAAGCGACAAAAAGAAAAGACCTAGAGATTAAAAAATGAAGTCACCACCAATTAATTAGAAAGATAATTAGGGTTCTTCAAAAAATCGAACATTGGCCCTTGAAACCAGAGAAAGGATTTAAGTAGTTACGAGTGAGGAAGGTGTTAGGCACCCTACAACTACTATCCCTAAAGATGGTTATACTAAGTCATTTGTGTTAAATTTAACGTAATTTTAACTATCCCTTTTTTCGTTAAGATAATGAAGAAAAGATGAAGGATGAAAGAATCAGATTTGCCTTACTATGTAAGTGCTTATGTACCTCAAAAGATAAAGGTTTATGTAGTTCGAGATTATTTTGATGACAATTTACCTAGGAAGGATGCATAATCCCTTCCCTAAGGCAAAAACTATTTTTAGATAATGTGAAAGAATAAATCTTTACTCAAGATCTTTAGAGAGAAGAACAATGTGGGAGTATAAATGAGGTAGACGTAGTTGACCTTATGGCTTTGACTTATCTGGAGAAGTATGAAAGGATGAAGACTTAGTGGAACGGTGCTGTTCAACCTTAGTTCTCTCATTTTTCTGCATAGTCGTTTACTGGTATATGTACTACTTGATGTCGTTTGTTGTTTCTTTTGGATTTGTTGTCCTAACTTTGCTGTTGCTTTATTTAGCTGTCGTTTTGTAATACTTTGGTACTACGTTTTGGATGTCTGGTTTTCCTTTTAGGTTTGGGAGTATTTGCCCCGATGACGGCTCTCTGTAAGTCAGTTTTTAATGAATATTAGTCAATAAAGTCTCACGCAATGAGCATTTGTGCCTTCTTCTGCATCCTTAGTGTTGAGGGCCTAGGATAGTAGATTGGTTGTGGTTTGTTGTTTTCATTGGGACTTTAGTTCCTTGTTTCTTTATAGGTTACTGCTAGTTGGTTTTTATTTGAGATTCTAGTTTTCCCATTCCATTGCGGTGTTAGTTGTCTTGCTTTTACCCATTCCCTTGTATGCTGCATTAGCTTGGTATCAAAGTGCTAGGCAGTAATCTACCATGGCACATAGAGGAGCATGTGGTGGGAGGAATATTGTGATGAACGATGGGTTTGAACAGGAAGTCCAGTTTGAATCACGATTGCAGCGGATCGAAGAGGGATTTGACGCCATTACTGAGCGGCTAAATGCTCTTTGTACGAGTAATGAGCGTAGACGTTCTCCAGCTCAGCACTTTACAGAACAGAGTATTATAGGTAGTGATGAGGAAGAACATTTCAACCCATTCGCAGAGTGTGAGAACAGACAGGAAAGACAAGTAACTCAAAATCATGCCAATAGATGGGAGAGTGTTTACAAACTAGTTATCCCAGAGTTTCAAGGGTGTGTACAACTTGAAGAATTTTTGGATTAGGTCACTATAGTGGAGGAAGTCCTGGAGCTCAAAGGGGTACCCAATGAACAGAGAGTTCCCTTGGTAGCCACAAAATTTCGGGGACGAGCTATGGCTTAATGCCGCAAACAAAGCAGACTAGAGTTCCCCAAGGTAAGAAAAAAATTGTTGGTTGGGAAAATTTTCTTAGACACATGAGGGCAGCATTTTTACCTCATAATTATTTGAGAACCATGTATCAACAATTGAAAAATCATAGGCAAGGGTCATAATCTATTGATGAATACATTACTGATTTTTATAAATTAACTACCCAGTGGATTTGAATGAATTTGATTATCAATTGGTGTCACGGTATATTAGAGGAATGAGATATCAGTTTCAGGACTCCTTGAATTTATTTGACCCTATAAATGTGTCTAAGGCCCATCAGGGGCTTTGCATTTAGAGAAAACTTTGGCTAGAAGGTCGTGGGTTGCCAAGGCAGGAAGTAATAGTCGTAATGATTACACCTTCCATTACTGGTGCACGTGTTGTGAGTACAAATTCCACATAGTTGAGGGGGTAAGCGAACATATAACCCAACAGGGGGGCATCATCTAGTAATTCTGTCTGTTATTTTAAATGCGATGAGCAGGGTCACAGAGCCATAGATTGTTGAAAGGGTGATATGTATGGCAAGGGGTTATTCGGTGACTCTAAAGAACCAGCCGGGGGTCAACTAATGGATTTTGACCAAGAACCTCATTATGAAGAAGAAGAGGACCTGGAAGAAGAATTAGTGATGGGTGATGAAGGTTCTCTATTAGTCATCAAGTGAGCTTGTTTAACACCCTGTAAACTCAATGACGGTGATTGGCAATGCAGCAACATCTTTCAGTCAACCTGCACTATTAGGGGTAAAGTTTATAGACTTTAATTGATTATGGTAGCTGTGAGAATATGGTCTCTGAAGAAATAGTTGAAAAGCTAAGGATGGAGGTAGTGAAGTATCCTAGTCCCTACAAGTTATTTTGGCTCAAGAAAGGGAGTGAGGTAACCATTTCTAAATGCTGTTTGATTTCCTTTTCCATTGGGACCAAATAGCAAGATAAGGTTTGGTGTGATGTTGTGGCCATGGATGCATGCCATCTATTGTTTGGTAGACATTGGTAGTATGACAGAAGTGTTACCCATGATGGGAGACAAAATACTTATGGCTTTGTGTTTGAAAAGGTGAAGATCATTCTCCTTCTTAGTAAGGTAATTGATACAAAACCTCCAATGGGGGATGGAAGAAGCTTACTGGCTAGGAAGGATTTTATGAAGGAGGGACATTGTTTGTATTGTTGGGTAAAGAATGTAGCAGTGAGGGAGAAGTGCCAGAGCTAATAAGACCTATACTTAAGGAATTTAGTGATGTTTTCCTTGATGATTTACCTGAGGGATTACCACCTTTGAGGGACATACAACATCAGCTTGACCTGATGCTGGGTTTATGATTACCAAATCGCCCATATTACCGTATGAGCCCTACAGAGCATGAAGAGCTTAGGCAAAAGGTGGAGGCCTTGTTATACAAAGGCCATATTAGGGAAAGTCTCAGTCTATGTGCTGTGCTAGCTTTACTTACACCAAAAAATGATGGTACTTAGAGGATATGTATGGATAGTCAAGCCATCAACAAGTTAACTGTCAGTATCGATTCCCTATCCCTCAGCTTGATGATTTATTAGATTAACTGAGTGGTGCCGCAATGTTTACAAAATTAGACTTGAAGAGTGGTTATCATCAGATTCGTATCCGGCCTGGGGAAGAGTGGAAAACTACATTCAAGACTAGAGAAGATTTGTACGAGTGGCTGGTCATGCCTGTTGGGGTATCAAAGGCCCCTAGCACCTTTATGCGTGTGATGAATCATGTCTTTAGGCCCTTTATTGGTAAGTTCCTAATGGTTTATTTTGATGAAATACTTATATACAGTACTACTAGAGAGTTGCACTGTCAATATTTGAGGGAGGTTCTGGTGGTTTTACGTAGGGAGAAGTTTTTTGCAGCTATGACTAAATGCTTCGTCATGACAGACTCAATCTCTTCTTAGGCTATGTAGTTTCCAGGGATGGCTTATCAGTGGATCAATCCAAAGTGACAGTAGTCAAGGAGTGGCTCCTCCCCACTACTGTTTAGGAAGTACATAGTTTCCATGGGTTGGTGTCTTTTTACAGACGCTTTATTCCCAATTTTAGTGCTATAATTGTATCAATCATAGATTGTATGAAAGCAGGGAAGTTTCAATGGACAGAGGAGACAACCAGAGCATTTGAGCTAGTTAAGGAGGTGTTGACAACTGCTCTTATTCTAGTATTACCAGATTTTTCTCAACCTTTTGAGTTACATTGTGATGCTTCAGCAGTGAGTATTGGCGTTGTTTTAAGCCAAGGTAGGAGACTTGTAGCCTATTTCAGTGAGAAGTTGAGTGGGTCCAAACGCAACTACAACACTTATGATATGGAGTTCTATGCGGTGTTTCGGGCCTTGAAGCATTGGAGTTCTTATCTAGCATATAAGGAGTTAATCTTATATTCTGATCAGGAGGCATTGAAGTACCTTCATGGTCAGGATAAGCTTTTTTCTAGGCATGCTCGATGGGTAGTGTGAACACCTCATTTTGTCCAGGTACTTTCCAAAAAATTGAAAATAATTGAAAATGAGAAAACAAAAAAGACAGCCGGTCCACTTAATTAGCCCTGACCCGGTCCATCTCAGATCTGACCCAACTCCAACTGGGGTACCCCAACATAGGATCCCTTTCTCTTCCTAATCCCCATGACAACTCTCTGCCTCTCTGTACCTGGACGTTTTCTTCTCTGCACCACGCCACGATGGGCGCTCTTCACGCCTCCGCCATGCCCAAGATTGATGATCCCCAGGCGCGACAAAATCAGGCCAAATCACGGGATCTCCAGCTGGGAGCATGAGGTTATCGTCCCTCTTCAGGTTATAAATGGGACTGAGGGTTTTGAAGAAAAGGGGGAAAAAGATTAGAAACCGGAGGAACAAACTGCAGGTTTTGGAAGTGGAAATCGACGATTAAAAGGAGATTTTTGGGTCTGGAATTAAAGGGAATGGAGTTTATTTCTGAGAGGGATTTACTCCATCGACGGGGGAATCTGAGGCGAAGCAGAAGAGAGTAATTGATGAGGAGTTTTTGGAAGGGTGAATATCAAAGTTCTCAGGGAAGCAAAGGGAGAGCCGAGCAGAGGGAGCTACTAAAACAAAGAGGGATCCGAGAAGGGGAAGCGATTTCAGAAAAGGGAAATCAGCGAAACTGAGAAGAAGAGAGGCA
>JASKGM010032631.1:0-25111 GCA_034509205.1 Ceratonia siliqua
TTATTATTATCATGTTAGAATCCTTTATAATTAAAAAAATTATTATTTAAACTTATTCGAAATATTTCTTAAAAAATATCCGTTGTCACGAAATTTTCGAAATATCCCGAAACGTTTCCATTTTCTGAATAGCCGAAACGGTACCTCAAAACGAAATTTAATACCTTGGATAGTACTAGATTCTACTTTGGCACTTTTTGCTCCTCTCATCGTCATCTTCAAATGCCATTCTTGGGGGGAAATTTAAATTTTCATAATAGTATGTCTACAGTCTACCCTCAAATTTGTATGGAAATTTAAGAACTAAAGGATAAATGATGCTTTTCGGCAATTATAGATCGTAAGATTTTCCCTTTAAAAGACTGCACTGCCACTCTTAGTGTTATTATTGCAGCTGAGTTGATGGGGTTACACGGGTTGCTTTAATATATTTACTTTTGTTTATCCTTCTTTTGGTTAGAAAGAAGGAATTTCTCTTTGTTTGAGCTTCTAAATTTCCTCTCTTCTTTATTCTATAACCTTTGTTTGACCACTTTTTGACAGTGCGAATAGAGGAAAATACAAGTGTTAGTTCTGGGCTTCGCTAACTAGTTATGCTTACAAATTGGAGAATACTATGGAAGAATACTATATAACAACTTCTAGGAACCGAATTCAACTAGAGAATTACCTTTGGAAACCTACTCAACCAGAGGAATAACGCTATTTTGGGACCACAAATCAACCGAACAGTGGGTCAAGCACTAGGCAGGAACCATACTCAACCTCCACTAGTATGCCAGCTTACCTCAACCGGATACCAAACTCAACAGACCAAGGATCAAACCTAGGTGGACCTAGTTATTCTACCTAAGAGGTGACTAAGGATTCCTTCACATAACATAAACAAGTAGTTATGGCCATTCATAAATTCAAGCAAAAGAACTTTTCATTTAAATATTCATCAAAAATCAGATTTCATCACGCATAAAAGTCAAAATTTCCCATCAAAATAAATAAATAATACAAGACTTCATGAAATTCCATTTCTTTTCCAAATAATGTATCACATAAATATAAATCATATTATAAAATGCTATGCTAGGCATGATGTATGATTTGATTTCTCTATTTTATTATATCCATATAGTTCTCCTTCTCAACCTAACCATACTTTGTAGCCCAACTTGTCCGTATCATCACCATATATAGTCGAGACATCTAGTACAATTAAACCTCAGTAATTTATTTCAAGTCACATACTATTATGCTGTGACTTGTATCTTGACATCAAGTAATTACAATGTTTTATGTACTTTAGAACGGGAATAAAACTCCTAACATTAATTTCCTCATAATTAATTTTTCATATTAATCATGAACCTCTGAGTCCATATTCAACCTATCTCATGATTGTTTATTACATAGCCTCAATTCCTCCTCTTTGCAATCTGTCCTACATTTTTCATGGGTTTTAGGGTATTCTAACAAAAGCTTACCTGGGTTTTATTACTCAACTCATCTGAATACCTACTTTAACCCCAAATCCTTGTTACATTTCTACTTAATACAACTCTAAATTGCTTAATATTTAATCATATTGTCTTGACCCTAATATGGATTTAATTCACTTTACCTCCTACACTAACCATCATGCTAATCACATTTTTCTCCTTTGATTTACTGGGCTCTAAGTTGCCATGTTATTAAATGATGTAATAATGTAAATTTAACTGTTGAAAACTATAAGTTCCAGTTTCACTCACCTTGTAGATCTCTAACCCTAGCTTTAGAGATTCCTTGTCCACGGGTATACTTTCTCCACTGCTTCCTCCGAGACATAAGCTCTCGATGGCTCACAAAATTCCTTTCACCACCAAAATCATGCAATTAGACTCATAGATTAAACCCAAATAGCATGATGAAATCCTAAGATGGTTAGGATTTGGAAGAAAATTTAAAGGATTAACAAACTTTGGGTGAAATCCATCATCCATCTACGTGACAGATGGTTTCAAGTGTGCTACCAATCACCTAGGAAAGCATTGGAACCCAAATGGCAAGGATTATGGACTCAACAAATTACCAGTCCAAGCAAGCCTTACCTGGGAACTATGCTCACTACTTTAATCAACACAAGATTATAAACTAAACTTTGATCCTTTCAAGAATAACATACATATAAAAAAAAATTACACATTTTAATTATTACAATCTTTCCACTCAGACACACTCTCTAGACCCAGCCTATCTACAATACATGGAGACAAACCATCGTGGTTCTATAAGCTCTTAACATGCCTGCAAAACATTAAGTTTCCCCAAAGGGGTAAGCTTCAAGCAGGTCAGTGAGAAAATTCAAACTAATTCATGCTATAACCATGTAACGGATGTTTTCACCCTTGATTTTCTTTTCTTAATAACCTTATAATGATTGGATATGTCAACCAGTTGTTTATGAAACTCTTTGAGAACTTGTTATACTACTATATAATTTGATAATAGATTTCTTTACGAAAGAAATAGCAAGCTCTAACGAAAGTTACAATATAATTCATCTTGTCTATGAGAAGACCATGAATTTTCATTCTTACAATTATCCGTTACTCAAACATGCTACACATGATTAAATTTTGTCCATGTCCTCGGGACTTAAACCTAGGGTCTTACCATATCTCAATTGTCCTTACAATGTCGTGGGGCTCAAACCCAAGGTCTTATAGATCATCACACTTCCTACACATGTCATGGGACTCGAACCCAAGTTTCACCATATCATGGCTTAAGACTCGAACCTAAGGTCTTTATCGTACCATTGCCTTGGGACTCAAACCCAATGCCTTTTCTATGCCTTGAGACTTTAATCAAAAGTCTTAATGGTGATTTAAGACTTGAACCCAAAGTCTTAACTGTTCTTCCCATGGGACTCAAACCCATGGTCTTTCTTGTATCATACTCATGGATCATTGATATCCTATCATTACTCTTCCCTCGAGAGTGTAGCCGACACTAGGACTAAGGACATGCTAGTTCTGTAGCCTAAACCATCCTTAATTTCCTATCAAACCATCTAGAAATATCAATATCAAGTAAAATAATAACAACTCTTGAATATCATATCCTGTATATTTATTTGAATAATTTCATTTTAATAATACAAATCTTTCACATTCTATACATTGACATTGAATGTCTCTGTCTCTCATTCCCGCACTCCAAATCTTACTACAGCCCTTGGAGTCATATCAGTAACCCTCTAAATACTTACCTGCAAAATAAGGTAATCCCTAGAAGGGGTGAGATTTTGTCTAGCTCAATGAGTAATAACTTGTTTAGGAATGATATGGTGTATGTCATGCATGAATGCAAGTCTACATACTGCTTAATAACTTGGGTGTTTAGCTCATAATCCCTTATAGAAATATTGACACCTGATTACAATCCTAAATATGCATGATTGTGCATTTGTAAATGTTTAAGAACACCGTAAGTACACTCATTTATAAACTTAATATGAAACTCTTCGTAGAAGTTCTCTAAAAGTTTTGTACACAAATGAAATTATGATACATACTTTAAGCCTTTACTAAATGAAAACATCAACTCATAAAATATCAAATACATTATTAAGTTTCCTATTTATAACTATAAGTATACAAGTGTGCTTCAAGCAATTGGTGTAGGAATTATATCAGTTATATAAGATGAAAGACTTCCAAAACATAAACAAATAAATAAAATGTGGTGGTATCTCACTTAAACTTAACCCTATGAGTGAAATTCTTACTATGGGGATTCCAAGTATGGGGTCTTTGTCCCACCGATAGCATGCATGTCTAACTTGGAGTAATCTTCACAGGTGGTTCCCTCCAGCCAGAGTTGGTTTCAACTCTAATGGCTTATCCATGCTAGAGTAATCTCACCGAAAGGTATCACCCCGAAATGTGACCTCGGGTGGTCTAAACCCTGCCTAGCCCAGAATAAATCATCGTGCAGTAATGCATGTGATATGCAGGATCATAGGTGCACATATGAAGCTCTCACTCCAAGGTGTGAGTTTCCACCGTCCAATTGTATTCAAATCATAAATAATTATATTGATATGAAAACTATAATGAAATGCTTCTTTTCAACATATTTAAACTAAGCATGGCCAGTAGACTTTTACTAAACTCATTAATTCAATTACATATGCATAGGGAATTATGTTCCAAAATACACAATATATGAAAACAATTTCTGACGGAAACAAAATCCACCAGAAATTCTCATGGAAATTATAATGTCGTTCTCACAGACATTGTATTTACAAATATTTCTCACGACTTTTCTGATGGACTAGATTTCTGTGACAAATAGATGAGAGAAATCCCGTGAGAAGTTCATGAGAAAAACGTGTGAACATGGTGGGAATGTGGCATGAAGAGATTCTCATAACATTTATCACAAATTTGATATGTGAGAAAATTTGAGAATAAGCTCAGTTAATGAAATGCACTGCTTCTAGTTTATTTATCACTGATTTTGTCCATAAGAAATTTGGAAATATTAGAACAACTTTTGCCTCCTTCTTTCATTTCAGTTTGCTTGTTTTATTTCCCTCTAAACTCAATTTCTCTTTGTTTCTCTGTCCAAATAGTTTGTTTAGCTACTTTTGGGCATTTCATGGAGGAGTGAAGTGTTTAGTCCATTTCTTTCCTTTATTTCAAGCTTTGGATCACTTGAGGTTGGCCAAAGTCTTTCCTTTTTTGTACCTCTGAATTATCTTTGATAATTTGTGAATTCTGGGTATGTTTTTGGTTGTTTATTAGTTTTGTCCAAGTATATGTATTGGTGGATGGCTATTTGATAGTGTATGGAGTTGGTATATGGTTTAGTTTGACGTGGGATATTAATTATGTTGAAATCCAAAATGAAATGTTTAAATTGGAGTAGATGTAGATTTTTTATGTTGAAATTTCTTTAGGGCTTTTGTTGTATGACGGATGAAGAGTGTTTGGATATTTTTTGTAATTTTTGTGAATTATTTTGGATGAATTTCAATTTTATGGGGTTTATGGCTTAATTGAATACATTAAATTATATGATATTGTTTATATTTTAGAAAATTGTTTTGGGGCTTTTGTTGTATGATGGATGTAGAGTGTTTGGATGATTTTTCATATTTTTTTTGAATTATTTGGATGAATTTCAATTTTATGGTGTTTAGGGCTTAATTTAATAAAATTTAACTAGGTATTATATTATTTACATATTGGCCAAATTTTTTGGGGGATGCTAATAATTTGTATAATTTTTTAGTCACTATGATTTGATGTATTTTTATGCATATATGTAATTGTGTAATGGATTTAATTATAATTATTGTTGAATATTGAAGGAATATGGAAATCCCAAAGAATCATTATTGGATGAAAAATACACTTTATCCCAATAGTAGGAGTATTACAACTGAGTTTTACACGGGTATTGCGGAATTCATTCAATTTACTTTTTCACTTAATATCTTTTTTAGAGGGAGGTTTATATGCCCGTACGCTAAATGTAAATGTTGAAAGTTTCAAACACCTGATGATATAAGGGCACATCTATATAAGAAAGGTTTTATAAATGATTACTATTATTAGGTGCATCATGGAGAGGTACGGCCAGCATTACCTTTACCAATTAAGGTTGAGACCTAAAATTTCTAGTCATACAAGTAGATGGTTATAGGTGTCTCAGTGTCATCTTTTGAAAGAGAGTACTATAGAGCAGAGGAGTATCCTAATCCAGAGTCGATAAAGTTTATGATATGTAGAGCACCATACATCTTAATTATGGGATGGATGTGAGACACCCTCTATGCTTTCAACAACTGCTAGATTGTTGAGCATTAAGTCAGAATATAATATTCAAGGGCAAGTATTGATGAGCATATCACATTGATAAGTGAGATATTACCAAGAGGCCATCAAATGCCTACAAATTTGTACCATACCAAGAAATTGGTTTCTAAACTTGGTTGTGGGTATAAGAAGATTGACAGTTGTCTGCAAGGGTGCATGTTATAGTCTGGTGACAATGAAAATGCTAGACAATGTCAATTTTGTGATGTAGCATTGTTCAGACAATCACAAGTTTGTGAAAGGAAAGTGAGAGATATTCCAAACAAATAAATGTGGTATTTGCCCATCATTCCTAGGGTACAAAGAATTTTTACATTTAATTCATCTGTAAGTGAAATGAAATGGCATATGGAACACTCATATGAGTCAAGGATGTTGTCATATTCATCGGATGGAGAGACATGGAAACATTTTGACAAGGTTTATTCAAATTTTGCTTTTTATCCCAAGAATGTTAGGTTGGGTCTATGTGCGGATGGTTTCGGCCCATTTAGAATGAACACCAAGACATATTCTTCTTGGCTTGTCATCATTACTCCTTACAATCTTTTGCTTGGCATGTGTATGCGAAGAGAGTACATATTCTTAACAGCGAATCTTCCTGGTCCACATAATCCAAAAAGAAAAATTAATGTCTTCTTATAGCCTCTAATTAAGGAACTACAAATGCTTTGAGAGAAGGGAGTGCTTACGCATGACATTTCATTGAAAAAAAGCCATCAAGTGAACTGTTATTTTGTGGACCATCAATGACTTTCCAACATATGGAATGTTATCGATTTGGCAAACCTCTTGTAAGCTAGGTTTCCTTATTTGCATGGGCAGTTCTAAGGCATTTTATCTTAAGCATGGGTGAAAGATTTGTTATTTTGATGGCCATAGACAATTTTTGCCCTTGGATCACCCCTTGGTCGAAATAAGAACAATATTTTGAAGAACAAAATTAGGAGACACATCTTACCCAAGTGCTTTTCTAGAGATGAACTCTATGTACAGATATTGACACAAGCAAGAGTAGCAAAAAGTGGGGGGAGGTTTCTACTAGTTATGGTCTAACACACAATGGGACCAACCGCATCATTTTTTGGGATTTACCTTACTAACCTATTTTATTAATCCCACACAACATAGATGTGATGCACATAGAGGCTAATGTGTTTGAGAATATGTTCAACATGGTGATAGATGTCAAAGATAAGACCAAGGACAATATGAAGGCAAGGATGGATTTAGCTATGTATTTCAAGCTTTCAAGTTTGGAGTTGCAACAATTAGGCAATGGTAGACATGCAAAATTGAATGCACTTTACACATTAACCGTTGAGCAAAAGAAATCAGTCTGTGAGTGGGTGCAAAGTCTGAAGCTTCCTAATGGATATGCATTAAACTTAGGGAGATGTGTCGACACTAGTTCTTGAATTTTGACCCACGTGAAAAGTCACGACTATCATGTATTTATGGAGAGGCTCCTTCTAATAGCCTTCAGTGGGTTGCATTCTTCAATTTGGGAACCTCTTGTGGAGTTGAGTCAATATTTTTGAGATTTTTGCTCCCCACATTGAATTAAACTGACAACATTCTTATGATCCTATGCAAAATTGAGAAGGTTTTTCCCCTGCTTTTTTTTGATGTTATGGAACATTTACCCCATTTACTCAGTTGAAGAAGCAATGACAAATGGACTTATGCAATATAGATAGATGTACCATTTCTAGAGGTTCTTGCACACGTTAAAGTAAAAGGTAAAAAACAAAGCTCATGTGGAAGGTTCTATATGTGAGGCATAAGAGATTTCAACTTTTTGCTCATTCTACTTTGAGTCTCACATCCATTAACGAACCAAAAGAGAACCTCAGAACGATGATGGTGGGGAAAGTTCATTTGGTGAACCTCTCTCAATCTCCAACAATCCCGCTTAACTCCATGGAACCACAACTAATCATTATCATAATGATGAGGAACTATTAGAAGTAAGTTATAGCTTTATAGCTTCATCTTTTCAAATAATAATCAACAATGACAATGAGTTAACAACAATTTCTCTTGTTGTAGCATGTACATATAGTTGTTATCCTCAACATACGATGAACACATGGGACCAAGTGAATATTAATGGATATAAGTTCCATACAGAAGCATGAACTTATGGTCAAAAAATTAGTAACAATGGAGCTTGTCTTAAGGGATCTAGTTATAATGAAGCCAAGTCATTATATCATGGCATTTGACAGGAAATTATTTTTGTGGAATCTTTTGATTTACCTCTTAACGGCTAATACTCTTTAAATGCAAATGGTTTGATCCTTCTAACCAGGGGATTAGGAGTTATCAAAAACTTGGATTTGTGGATGTCAATTCAAGGTCTACATATAAGAGTGATGACCAATTCATCTTTGCTCATTACACAAAGTAAGTTTATTTTACACCTTATCCCCAAAAAACTCCAAACAAGTGGGGTTGGTTACATGTGATTAAAACCAAGGTCAAACACAAAATTAATGACCCAGATGCCCCTTATCTAGACACTTTTCATTGCTTTCCAGAGTTAATTCTTGATGATGATATGAATCATGGAGATTTGAGAGATGACATGACTGCACCTACTTATGAGAAAGTGCACATACTAGTAAATGAGGATTTTCTAACTAAAGTTGATGATGATATAGGAAGCAATTGGAGAAGACGATGAAGAAGGTGATTATAATAAAAGTGATAGGGAAACTAATGAAAATTCTCCTAGTGATTATGTATTAAAAAGCAATTAAAATGACATAGGTTCAATATACTTGTATTTCAACTCTTATGTATTAAATACTGGTTGATCCTTTATTTTGATGATGACTTTGTTTACTTGTTTTATCTATAGGGCACTTTCTGCTAAAGTATAGGTTTTGGAAATTTTATCTCCGAAAAATAACTGCTCAATTGTCATAGTGATAATCTTAACTTGCAACTTGGAACTCATTGCTAGAAATAGGTTACCCTAGAAAACAAGTTGTATTCCCTAATTTGATGTAAATACATTTTAATATTAATAAATAAATATATTTATGTAAGCTTTATTTTCTAACTATTAAGATTCCTAGATTTTAATAAACTAAGTTACATTTGCATAAGGGTTACGAAAAATGAGATATGTATCTTCGTATGAATCTAAAATACTATTCACAGTCACTGAGTAGAGCTGGTCACTAAAGTCAATAATGACTATAGTGTTCGGATTACCTCCACAAAAAGAATGAGATTCTTTTCTAAGGGAATGATGAATGTCAAATCATTGAAATAGTAAACTTCAGGTAATGACAATATTAAATGAATTATAATCAAGTGAGATATTAAGTTCAAGTTAATACTATTGCTTTGTACTTGAACTCACACACATTGCATCCAATAGTGGTAGAACCAAAATCCTGATGGATTATGGACTCGTGTTCATGACCAATGTAATCTTTGATATACTATGGGAACAACTATTGTGTGACATTAGTCAAGACTTTGTATGTTAAGATCATAGTGGAAATGAACATTTAGGAACATAAATTCAGGAAATGGAAGTCGTAGCATTACATCACTTCCAATGATTTCAAGAAGACTAGTGACATATCTGGCCCAGTGAAATGATGAATTTGCTACTCATCATTTCAAGATAATTTTATAAAAGTTGTAAAAGATTATCTGGTCACTTATTAGATGAAATATGAGACTAGGGCACAAAACTGACATAGGAATAAAATGGTAATTTAACCTTGTGTTAATAAATGGCTATGAGAGGTTCACAAGCACTACGTTTGCAAATTGGACAAATCAGTGTTCAAGATTGACCTCTCATAATTTTAGGAATTAAGAAGAGTGCAAGCATAAGTCTTTGGTGAAATGAGTTCAAGATTAATAAAATTGGATTATCTTAAAGATATTAAAATAATCCCAAACTTATTGTGGCTTGAAATTCCTATGTCCAAATGAATTCCCCACCTAACTTTGGAGAATTCAATTCACATTAAGTTAGAATAAGTTTATAATGAAATTAATTAATAGCATTTTAGCTAACGCTTTATTAAGACAAGAGTTGCTTACTTTAGATAAAGAGTTATTTTAGGACAAATGTTATCCAAAGCATGCTTGAAAATGTGAGAAACATTTTTGTTACTAAAGAGACAAAAATAATTCTTACATTAGTTGTCTAATTTAAACTAGTGTTATTTTAATTAGACAATAGAATTTTAAGAGAAATGTTCGTTTTAATTAAAACAAGTGTTATCTCAATTAGGACAACCTTTTTCTTAGTAATTATTTTTGGTTTATCTACTTTAAATTAATATTTAAATTGTTCAAATATTTAATTTAATAAAATTGATTGCAATAAAATTAAATCTCATTTAATTAAGAATTTTGGCTATAGCATTTTATTAGAATAAAACTAATTTACTTAATTATTTATCTTAATATTATTGCAAAGTTTGAATTATTCAAACTTGTAAAGCAATCTCCTCCCCATGTGATAGAGAGGTGTGCGGCCAAAGGAGGGAATTTGTCTTTGAAATTGTCAAATATATTCCCTCCTAATTATCCTAATTATCTAAGTGAATAAAAGTTAAAAATTAAAAAAAGTTTTAATTTCTTAGGTAACCTACATTCACTAAGAAACTAACTAAGTTAAAGGAATTTAATTAAATAAAATTAATTTTTTATTATTATCAAAATTAATAATATGGTTATTAATTGATATAATGTTAGATGATATGATTATCTAATTCCCCCTTAGTAGACTTGTGTATGCCTAATTGTTAGGGATTTTTTTTTAATATACTCATGTTACTTAAGGTTAGGTGATTATATATATCAACCCTTTTTCCTCACCTAGTAGTCTAAGCATTCTTAAGAGAAAAAAATTTCCTAGTGGGTGTGAGGTTTGAGAGAAATAGGAAAACACAATTTGAAGGCTTCGATTTATTGAGTGTTAAAGATTTTATTCTTCACGCTATACTACAAGGAACAAAGGGGCAGGCTTTCTAATTTAATTTTGAAAGCTATCGATTATCTTTCATTTCATCATTTGTTTTGTTCGAATCATTAAACCTATTCACCGTAGATTCCATGGATTGGTGCTTGCCAAAGAATAAGTGGTCAGTGCGCTTGGTTGAGAAGTGAATTGTAAGATTAAAGTGACTATAAGAGGTATATAAAATTCCTATTTACTTTACTTTACTCTATAGCTGTGAGTTGATTGCTTGGTGTTTTGTTTCTACTTGTTTACAAGCTTAAATGTTTAAAAATGTTTAAAACCCATGCTTGTACCATAAACACTTAGGAGTAATAACTAGATCTAACAATCGGTATAAAAGCATTGGTTCACGGATATGTGTGTACATTATGCATGGTTGGCACCTAAAAATATTTTACAATGTATACTTGTATGTATGATGTCTTTGATATGTTGATTTTGGTTTAAATTAAATTTCTGGCCATATTAATGCCTTAGAGGAATTTCCTTGTATTTTTAGGGATGTAACAAGAAGGGTGACCCCATATGGCCATGTTTCCTTCTTGGTTTTTTTTGTTATTTTTTAAATTACAAATTATATTGTAAATATAAAAAGCCACCAATTGTAATAGGGAGGCCATGGAAAGCCTAAGAAAATTGTGACGACTTCTCAGCCAATGATCAAATGAAGGGTTGGAGCAATTGTAAGGAATGAAGAAAATAAATGTAATAGTTTAGGAGTTTCTTTTCTTTTCTAGCATGGGTATTAATATGGTCTTGGTATTATATTTAAATATTATAATATGCGATATTATATGCTATAACATGTCATGTAAACTAGTAGGAGCCAATCAACTTCACATGCTCGTGCGTACATTGTTTTATATTTTAAAAGTTTTAAAATGATAAAACAACAAGTTGTTGAATTAGGACTTAATTTTTGAACAAAATAAATTAGTTAAAAATTAACTAGGTTTACAATTGATTTGTTAGTTAAAGTTGATTAATTCTTAACTAAAGAGTTTAGTTAGAATTAAGTTAGTCTCCTAGTAACTAATTAGTCAATTAAATTACCTAAGTTTATTTTCAAACTAAGAGTTAATGTGAAAATTATTAGGAAATTCATAAGTAGTTAAATAAATATTTTCCTGAATAATTAGTAAAAGTTACTAATACAAGTCCTATCTAAAAATTTAGAAAGGAAATCAAGTTCATAAGTGATTTAGGTTTTCTAAAGAGATGTATGTTAGAAAACTTGGTAAATCATCTTAGAGTAATTAATTAATTAATTAAAAAGTATTGAGTGAGAGAGGGCCTGAGTAATTCTAGCACCCACGGCCTCCAACCGTTAGTTCATTGTCCTGGAGTTTTTGTCACTCCCTACAGGTGGGTATATACTCAGACCATGACCATAATAGATTTCCTAAATGATAAGTTTACCTTGGTAGAACATTAAATATGACTTTCCATAGAAGCATACTTAGTGGTATATCTAGGTATGATGAAATGGTTGGTCAACACACTTATCATTAACCTATCAATATACTACTTATAGTAGCTTTGTTGATAGATTAATGGGTTAATAAAGGCGCTCCTTAACTATGCTAAGTATAAAGATACTAGGTAGAAACGTTGAGTGGGAGGGTCCCTATTTACCTTGCAATAAGTACACATGGCCCATATTCAGTTGCTACTTTCTAAAGGTGAATGACTGTTAAACAATATTTAATATGCTCATGCAAACATGCATCATGTTTAAAAGTCCATCCAAAAGCTAGTAGCTTACTAATATTAAATGTACTTTTATAGATAATCCCTTAATCAAGAACCCACTATATATTCTTCTTAACAAGTGCACCCTCAATGATGAGAATTATATGGAGTGGAAGAGAAACCTCAACATCAATTTTAATTATGACAAGATGACATGGGTCTCTTTTGAGCAAGCACCCCTTATTTGAATCGTAACTTGCTACCAAGCAAAACCAAGTAACATAAGAGGTGGCATGATGTTAATGCTCTAGTTCTACATACTAGCCTTAATAACTAGTGTGTTGCAGCAGCAGCATGATGGCATGGAACATACCACTGACATAATATACCATTTATATGAGATGTTTAGCACAAAGACTCGGTTTGTTAAGGTGAGAGCCATCAATGCTTTCAAGGACGTTAAGAAGAAACCAGGGGGCCAGTGAGAGATTACATGCACAAGGTAATATCCTGCCTTAATGAGGTTAAGCAACAAGGGGCTGAGATTGATCTAGATAGCCAGGTGTCCATGATCATTCATAGTCTAAACTCCCATATCTCACAATTGAAGTTAGAGTGTGAATTATATAGTAAGGACTATACCTTTAGTAGGTATGAATGATCTGCAAGTTGTGGAGGACATTTTTGAAATCAAGAAGAACCCAGAGGAAAATGTGGTGGCTGTGGAGCCTAAGGAGGCAAAGGGGCCGAGAAACAAAAAAGAAAAAGAATGCGAAGATATTGGTTAGCCCAAAGGAAAGTGTTTCAACTGCGGTGCTAAAAGACATTGGAAGAGGAACTGTAAGTCCTACCTCAATTATGTAAAGAATAAACAAGGTCAGTTTTTCTAAATATGCTAGATGCCTTTCTAGTGGATGAATATACTAATAGCAAGATAGTAGATTCTAGAGCCACTAACCATGTTTCTAATTCTTTGCCAGGGTTCCAAACAAAGAGAAAACTACCTAAGGGCCAGTTCTTGACGAGAATGGAAAATAGCCCACTTGTCTCAACTCGAGCAATGGGAGCCATTACCTTGCAGTTTTTGAATAACAAGCCATTAGTTTTAGCTAATGTTTATTTTATTCATGGACTTTGCAGAAATTTAATTTATGTCTTTTGTTTAATAAATTCTAGATATTCTATTTCTTTTGGTAATGAGATTACCATTTCTATGAATGGATTTTTAATTTGTTATGGAATTACTAGGAATAATTTATATTATCTAGAACCAATTAATTAGACTGCAAATGTTGCAAAACCAAATTCAACAAAATCTAAAAGAATCAAGGAATCTATCATAGATAGAATTTATCTATGGCATATGTGATTAGGTCATAATAATTTATCTATGGTGAGGTCAATGATGTATTATGTTGCATTACCAAAATCACTCTAGGAATATTGTTTACAAATACCAATATACCTACTAAACTTTCCTCCATCAAAGGCAGTGCCTAAGACACCAAGGGAGCTATGGACAGAACGTAAACCATCTTTACGTCACTTTCGAACTTAGGGTTGTCCGGCATATGTGTATAAGGCGTATTCCACAAAGATCAAACCAAGGTCAGAAATATGTTTGTTTGTAGGATATCCTAGGGGTATAAGGGAATACTACTTCTGTAGTACCCAGGATAAGAAGGTATTTGTTAGTGCAAATGCAACCTTCTTAGTAGAGGATTTAATGAGAAATAACAAACGTCACAACAAAATTGTTCTTGAAGAACAAAGTGATTGATTAGAATCAATGAATGATTCTTATGAAGTCATAACTAGTATGGAATCTAGAGTTGAATTTGAACTAGTGGCATCTCATCATAGTGGTAGAGTTGTTAGACAATTTGGTAGATACATGTTTCTATGAGAGTGTTAGATTTAGTTGTTACCCCTAAGTATTTACAATATAAGCTTGAGTTTTAAAACTTTAAAACATTTAAGCTTGTAAACAAGTAGAAACAAAACACAAAGCAAACACCTCACGGCTATAGAGTAAAGTAAAACATATAGGAATTTTACATACCTCTTGTAGTCACTTTAATCTTGCAATTCACTTCCCATCCATATGCACTAACTGCTTATTTTTTTGGAAGCACTAATCCACGGAACCTATGATAAATAGATTTAGTTATTAGAACAAAACAAAAAGATGAAAGAAAAGATAATTGATAGCTTTCAAAATTAAATTAGAAAGTCTTCCCTTTTGTTTCTTGTAGTATGGCGTGAAGAACAAGATCTTTAACACTTAAGAAACCGAAGCCTTCAAATTGTGTTTTTCTCTTTCTCTTAAACCTCATGCTCACTAGGAAATTTTCTCTCTAAAGAATGCTTGGGTGGTTGGGTTAGGGAAAAGGGTTGATGATATATATAATCACCTAACCCTAGGTCACATGAGTGTGTTAAAAAAATCAAATCCTTAACAATTAGAGACCCACATGCCTACTAAGTGGGGAATTAGATAACTAAGTTATCTAACATATTAATTAATAATTATATTATTAATTTTGATAATAATATATTTTATTTAACAATTAAATAAAATATATGTGGCTTTCTAATTAGTCAAGATTGAATTAAAATAAAAATAAAAGAGTCTCATTTAATTAAATCCCTTTAACTTAGTTAGTTTCCTAGTGAATGTAGGTTACCTAAGAAATTAAAACTCAATTTCTAAACTTTATTCACTTAAATAATTAAGATAATATAGAGGGAATATATTTGACCATTTCAATGACCAGTTCCCTCCTTTGGCCATGCATCTCTTAACCACATGGGGAGGAGATTGTTTCATGATTTTGAACAATTCAAAATTTGCAACAACATTAGGGTAAATAATTAATTAAAATAGTCTTATCTTAATACATTTTGTACCCAAAATTCCTAATTAAATGGGATTTAATTTTATTTTAATCAACTTCTTCAAATTAAATACTTTAACAATTCAAATATTAATTTCAAGTTGTTAAACTAAAAATAATTACTAAGATAAAGTTGTCCTAATTGAGATAACACTTATCTTAATTAAAACAAACCTTTGTCTTAAAATTCTATTGTCTAATTAAAACAACACTTTTTCTAAATAAGACAACTAATGTGAGAATTATTTTTGTCTCTTTTGTGACACAAATTTTTCTCATATTTTCAAGCATGCTTAGGACAACATTTTGTCCTAAAACAACTCTTTCTCTAAATTAAGACAACCCTTGTCTTAATTAAGATATTAGCTAAAATGCTATTAATTAACTTCTTCTTAAATTTATTCTAACTCAATGTGGATTGAATTCTCCAAACTGAGTTGGGGAATCCGTTTGGACATTGGAATTTCAAGCTCAAATAAATTTGGGATTATTTTAATCTCATTAAGATAATCCAATTTTATTAATCATGAAATCATTTCACCAAAGACTCATTATTGCACTCCTGAAAATTTCTAAAATTATGAGATGTAAATGTTGAACATAGATTTGTCCAATTTACAAACATAGTGTTTGTGAACCCTCGTAGCCATCCATTAACATAAGGTAATACTATCATTTTATCCCTCACATCAATTTTGTCCCCTGGTCTCATATTTCATCTGACAAGTGACGAGATAATCTTTTAGAACTTTTCTAGAATTATTTTGAAATGATGAGTAGCTAATTCATTATCTCATTGGGCCCAGATATGTCACTTGTCTTCCTGAAATCACCAAAAGTGATGTAATGCTACAAACTCCATTTCATAGATTTAAGTTCCCATATTTTCACTCCCACTATGATCCTAACATACAGAGTCTTGATCAATGTCACACAATGATCATGCATAGAGTATATCAAATATCATAATGGTTAAGAATGCGAGTCCTCAATGTATCAAGATTTCAGTTCTACCACTAGCAGATGCAATGGGTGTGAGTTCAAGTTCAAGGCAACAGTATTACTTAAACTTAATGTCTCATTTGATTCCAATTCGTTTAATAATGTCATTATCTAAAGTCTACTACTTCAATGATTTGAGATTCATCATTCCCTTACAAAAGATCTCATTCTTTCTGTGGAGGTAATCTGAACACTATAGTCTTTATTGAATAGAGCAGCCAGCTCTACTCAATGACTGTGAATAGTATTTTAGATTCATCCAAAGATACATATTTCCTTTTACATATCCTTTATGCAAATGTATCTTAGTTTATTAGAATCTAGGAACCTTAATAGCTAGAAAACAAAGCTTATGTAAGTAAACTCTTTATTTTCAACAATATCCCACTTGCTCTAACGCATGTATGACATATCCCTAATCTCTAATCCTTCTAAGTGACCCTCGAAGCTCTTCTATAAAAGAGTCTTTGTGAATGGATCAGCCAAATTCCCCACACTGTGCTATCTCCCATATGAGATTATACTTTCTCTCAATGTGTTTGGATGCCTTATGATTTCATAGTTCTTTTGAGTTTGTCGCAGCTCCCCTATTATCACAATAGAGAGTTATGGCCTTATCTGCATCTGGAACCACCTTAAGGTCCTTGAGGAATTTGTACAACAAAACATCTTCCTTTGCAATTTCACAAGCTGCAACATATTCCACTTCCATGGTGGAGTTAACAATGCAAGATTACTTTACCCTCCTCCAAACAGTGGCTGCACCACCCAAATTGAAAATAGAGCCTGATATTGATTTTCTAGAATTAATGTTAGACTAAAAATCTAAGTCAATGTACCCAATCAAAACTAGGTTAGTACCAAAATACACTAGCATGTAGTTCTTCATCCTACGAAGATACTTAAATATACACTTGACCACAGTCTAGTGTTCCATGCTAGAGATTGACTAAAACCTATTAATTAAACCAATTACTTGGCAGATGTCTAGTTTTATACAAAGCATAACATACATAAGACTTCCTGCTTCGAATACATAGGGAATTCATCTAATTTGTTCAACTTTCTAAGGAGTCTTAGGTGAATTCTCATTAGAAAGTTTGATTCTATGCCTGGAAGGCATGAAACTTTTTTTGGAATCCTACATTCCAAACTTTGTTAACAGCTTTTTAATGTAGGTTGCTTGGGACAAGGTTATTTGCTTGTTCTTGCGATCTCTTATAATTCAGATCCCAAGAGTATAGTTAGCCTCCCTTAAATCTTTGATTTGAAACTGCTAATTCCACCATTCTTTTATTGTAGATAACATTCCTACATCATTCCCAATGAGCAAAATGTCATCTACATAGAATACCAAGAAGACAGCCTTACTCTCTATATTCTTTTATAGAAACAGAGTTCATCTACATTTTGTATAAATCAAGAAGACTTGTCTACGGTGTCAAATCTTATATTTAAAGATCTCGTTGATTACTCAAGTGTACAAATGGACCTATGAAATTCACAGATTTTGTGCTCTTATCATTTTTCAATAAAACCTTCTAGTTGAGTCATATAGATATGCTCTTCAAGATCCCCATTCAAGAATGTGGTCTTGACATCCATCTACCATATCTCATAGTCAAGATGTACAGCTATGGATAAGAGGATCCGAATGGATTTAATCATAATAACCAATGAAAATATTTTGATTCTTAATGAAGATTAATTTATCCAATTTACCTAAGTTGTATTCCTCAATTTAATGCAAATACAAATTTACATTAATAAATAAAGACTTTATTCATGTAAGCTTTATTTTCTAACTATTAAGGTTCCTAAATTCTAATAATCCAAAGTACATTTGCATAAGGGATATGGAAAATGAGATATGTATCTTTGAATGAATCTAAAACAATATTCACAGTCACTGAATAGAGCCGATCACTCTATTCAATTAAAACTGTAGTGTCTGGATTACCTCCATAGAAAGAATGAGATTCCTTAATAAGGGAATGATGAATCTCAAATCATTGAAGTAGTTGAGTTATGGCAATGACACTATTAAATGAATTGGAATAAAGTGAAATATCAAGTTTAAGTTAATACCATTACTTTGAACTTGAACTCATATATATTGTATTTGCATGTGGTAGAATCAAAATCTTGATGGATTATGAACTAGTGTTCATGATGATTGTGATCTCTGATATACTATCGGCACAACCATTGTGCGACATTATTCAAGACTTTGTATGGTGGGATCATAGTGGAAGTGAACATCCGAGAACATAAATCTAAGAAATGAAGTTTGTAGCATTACATCACTTCTAGTAATTTTAAGAAGACAAGTGACATATCTGGGCCCAGTAAAATGATGAATTAGCTACTCATCATTTCTAGATAATTTTAGAAAAGTTCCAAAAGATTATCTGGTCACTTATCAGATGAAATTTGAGACCACGGGACAAAATTGACATAAAGGGTAGACAGTAATTTTACCTTGTGTCAATGGATGGCTACAAGGGTTCACAAATACTAGGTTTGTAAATTGGAAAAATCAATGTTCAACATGAAATTCTCTTAATTTTATGAATTTTCTAGAGTGTAATCATGAGTCTTTGGACTCGAACCTACAAAAAGTGAAGTCAAAGAAGCCATTTTTTTTATTCCCAATCAAAGCAACCTGAGGCTTGATTTTTTTGTTACGAAATTCTACACCTCTTGCTTGGAGATTATTAAAGATGATGTGGTTGAGGTAGCTATAGATTTTCTCAAAGGTTCGGCACTTCCTAGGTTCTACTCTTTGTCCTTTATTATTCTTATTCCTAAAGTGCTTGACCCAACCTCTTTTTCTAAATTCTGACCAATTAGTTTGTGTTTGGTGGCCTATAAGATTTTTTCCAAAATCATTGTAAGCCATTTGACTCAAGTGCTTCATAAGTTGATTTCTCATGAACAAGGTACGTTTGTCCCAAGGCATAGTATTTTTGAAAATATAACGCTTGCAAAGGAAATGGTTCACCCCCTTAACAAAAAGAATTTAGGGGGCAATCTAATGTTGAAAATTGATATGGCCAAAGCTTATGATAGAGTGTATTGGGGTTTCCTATTAGATGTTCTTTATGCGTTTGGTTTCTCGAAAAATTTTTGTAAGTTGATAGGTGAATGTGTTAAGTCTCCTTGGTTCTCAGTGATGATGAATGGAAATTTTTAGGAGTTCTTTAAATATTCTCATGGTCTTCGGTAAGGTGACCGTTTATCGCCTTATTTATTTATTATTATGCATGATGTTTTGACAAGATTACTCAGAAAAAATTTTGAGAGAGAACGAATTGATAGATTTTCTCACCCTCTGGGAGCTTCTTTGATTTCTCATTTATTACATGCTGATGATCTTTTAATTTTTACTGTGGGAAGGAAAAGTTCCATTAAAAATTTGGTGGATACTATTTCTTTGTATGAAAGATGGTCAGGGCCAAAAGATTAATGTAGAAAAATTAGCCCTGTTTTTTTCTAAATTCATCACTTCTATTAGGAAGAAGGGTCTATTGAGACTTATAGGTTTTAAGGAAGGGAATTTCCTAGTGTTCTATTTAGGTGCTCTTCTTATTGTTGGAAGACTCACTTCGCATATCATTGAACCTTTGGCTGAAAAAATACGAAAAAAGTGGCTGGTTGGAAGATTAACACTTTATCACAAGGAGGGAGACTTATTCTTTTAAGACATGTGTTGTCCAGTATGTTGCTTCATCTGCTATCTATGATTAATGTTCCCCAAGTGACTATTGCTTGTATTAATTCTATATTGGTAAATTTCTTATGGAGGATGGTGGATGGTAAACGTAAGACACATTAGAAAGCTTGGTCAAAAGTTTGTAAACCTATTAATGAAGATGGTTTGGGATTAAGGGATTTTGGAGAAGTTCAAAAATCTCCACATATGAAATTTACTTATAGGATCCTGACTTCTGATAATTTGTGGGCTAAGTTCTTCAGAGTTAAATATTTAAAGGATGGTCACCTTTTGTCTAATTGTCAAAAGGTGACCGACTCACGGTTTTGGAGGTCGATTGTTGCCAATATACATGAAGTAATGGAAATTGTGCAGATTTTATTGAAGGGTGGAAATTCCTTTTTTTAGTTTAATGGAAGATTGGCTTCGAGACCCTTTTCTACTAGATTCATAGACATCTCTAATAAGCAATTACATGTTAGAGATTGTTGGGTGAATCGGGAATGGAATACTGAGTTCTTGAAGGATTTAATGGGAGAAGAAGCCACAGATGATATTTTACAAACTCGCATCCATGGTCTGGAAGGGACAGACATCTGTGCTTGGAAACTAAATTTAGATGGTAAATTTACCACAACATCATCTTGGGAGATATCAAGAAAAAAAAGGGAGCCGTTGCTTTGGCATAAGTAGATTTAGCATGCAAATTTGTAGAAAAAAATCTGTATGTGCATTTGGAAAGCTTGGTTTAATAGTTTGGTGGTGGATGAAAGCATTCAGAAGAAAGGTATTTCTTTAGCCTCGGCTTGTAATGTTCTTTTAAATGTGCCGTGTATGGGTTTTGTTCCTTAGAAATCTATATTTTCGGCTTAGATGTGCTTGGCAAAAAAGGCTTCCATTACTGGGACCTTCATGCGTTTATTGCCTTGTCTCATCACCTGGTGTCTATGGAGTCAAATATGTAAGGCTAGAATGGACGAGGAGCTAGCAAATGAAGATCATGTGTGAAGATCAATCTAGATGTGGTTGACTATACTGGTCGAACAAGTTAAGTATTGCAAGCCTTTATCGATTCAGGCTAGAAATTTTTTGAAAGCGCTTCATGTAGATAAAGTCGACCCTGTTATCAAGAATTGTAAGCTTGTGGTGTGGTCAAAGCTGTAGAGTGGTTGAGTGAAACTAAATTGTGAAGGGAGTTGTCAGAATAACTCAGGCATTTTAAGAGATGGGAGTCTTATGCATGATGAATATGGTAATCTTAAAGGGGCGTACTCGACTTATTTTGGTATTGATACTAACAATGGTGTAGAATTGAAAGCTATTCTGGAAGGTATCCATATTTGTAAACTTAATCTTGCTATAATGTGATTATTGAAAGTGATTCTATTATTTTAGTGGATTGGTTTCTCAAAATTAGTGTACGCTTTGGTATCTGTGGGACTATTGAAAGGAACTTATTTCTGAGCTTTAAGGTACGAATTTTTGCGTAGTGCATCTATATACAGAAGGAAATCAAGCAGCTGATTATTTGGCCAAACAGGGTGAGCTTCAATGGAATGTCATTTACAATTATATAAACCATTTGCAGAGGTATCTAAAAGGCATTATTCGTACTGATAATTTGGGATTGGCCTATTTAGAGGTTGGTTTTGTTTTATTTGGGCCTGTTTTAGCATTGTGTCTTATATAGGCTTGTTTAGTTTTGTTTATTCTGTTTCTTGGTTTTTCTTGGTTTGGCTTTTGGGAGGTCTTTGTGTTCTTTATTTATTAATCTCCCAATTGCTTTACGTGTAACCACGATTTTTTCCTCTACCTTTAGTGAGGGCTTATCAATAAACTTGGGACAGGGCTGCTATCAAGGTGGCTTCCAGCTCTTCCTTAAAAAAAAAAAAATCATGAGTCTTTAGTGAAATGACTTCATGATTAATAAATTTAAATTATCTTAATCAGATTGAAATAATCCCAAGTTTATTAGAACTTGAAATTCCTATGTCCAGACAGATTCCCCACTTAGCTTTGGAGAATTCAATCCACATTAAGTTGTAAGAAATTGAGGTGAAATTAAATGATAGCTTAAAGCATTTATGTTTTAATTAAGACAAGAGTTGTCTTAATTTTAGACAAAGAAATATTTTAGGATAAATGTTATCATAAGCATGCTTGAAAATGTAAAAAACAATTTTGTCATTAAAGAGACAAAAATAATTCTTATATTAGTTATCTAAATTGAACACGCTTTGTTTAAATAGACAATAGAGTTTTAAGACAATGGTTTGTCATAATTAAGACAAGTGTTCTCCTAATTTAGACAACCTTTATCTTAAATAATTACTTTTATTAGACTACTTTAAATTAATATTTGAAATGTTCAAATTGATTAATTTAAAGAAGTTAATTAAAATTAAATTAAATCTTGATTTAATTAAGAATTTTGGCTATAGCATTTTATTAGGATAAAATTTAATTATTTATCTTGATAATATTGCAAAGTTTGAATTGTTCAAACTTGGTAAACAACCTCCTCCCCATGTGATAGAGAGGTGCACAGCCAAAAGAAGGGAATTGGTATTTGAAATGTTCAAATATATTTCCCCCTAATTATCCTAATTATTTAAGTGAATAAAAGTTGAAAATTAAAAGAGTTTTAATTTCTTATATAATTTACATTCGCTAGGAAACTATCTAAGTCAAAGTTATTTAATTAAATGAAATTCATTTATTTGAATTTTTATTCAATCATAACCAATTAAAAAGCCATACATGTTTTTTTTAGTTGTTAAATAAAATACATAATTATGAAAATTAATAATATGATTATTAATTGATATAATGTTAGATAATATGATTATCTAATTTCCCCTTCAGTAGGCGTGTGGATTCCTCATTGTTAGGGATTGATTTTTTGAATACTCGTGTGACATAAGGTTAGGTGATTATATATATCACCTAAACTCTTTTCCCTCAAGAAAGTTGTCCAACCATATTGAGAGAGGAGACAGCTCTTGTGGCCATCACATTGAGAAAGAAAAATACCTTGAGAGTGCCTTAAGGTTTTGAGAGAAAAACACGAGAAAAAGTGAATTCTTTTTTATGCCATTCTAGAGTTCTTCATGCCATACTACAAGGAACAAAGGAGAAGGCTTTCTAATTTAATTTTTAAAGCTATCAATTATTCTTTCTTTTTTATCTTTTGTTTTGTTCTAATTACTAAACCTATTCAACGTAGGTTCCATGGATTGGTGCTTTCAAAAGAATCGGTGGTCAGTGCACTTGGTTGAGAAATGAATGGCAAGATTAAAGTGACTACAAGAGATATGTAAAATTTCCATCTATTTTACATCTGGCTCAAGTCATAAGTTATTTGCTTAGTGTTTTGTTTCTGCTTGTTTACAAGCTTTTATGTTTTGAAAATTTTTTAAACACATACTTGTACAGTAAAGACCTAGGAGTAACAACTAGATCCAATAAGAATGATATAAAACTTTAAGAGTGTCTCATATATCTTTTGCACTAGAGTAATTTTTTGTTCTAGCATAATCATTTTCATTCAAAGCATTAAAAATCGTATGTATTGCTCCAATATTTAAAGAAAATAAATTCTTATCATACTCATTCCATTCTTTTCTTAATTTCGAATTGTAACCATCCTCTATGACATACCACATGTAATAGTTTATTGATTGGATGAAGACTTTTATTCTACCACTCCAATTGGTATAGTTTGCTCCATCAAAGAATGATGATGTAGATATGCAATGACCTTTAGGACGGTGTCCCCTCATCAAATTTGTTGTTAATACCTGCACGGATCTTTATTCAAGGTGATTAAGCACAAAATTTAGAGACCCGCTCTGATACAAATCGAAAGTCAAAAATACCATGAAGGGGGTGAATTGTTATGTCAAATTTTAGTCCTCTAAATTGCAATTTTCTTTTTCAATTTATGTTTCACAAATAGTAATAAAAATAGGATTGAAGAATTTTGAGTAATAATAGTTGAAACACTTAAATTTAGTTCGCTGAATGTAAACACTTAATTTTGTCCAAGGTTTGTCAAATTAATAAATTTTCTCCCAAAATATATATATATATATAAAAAAACAAAATTCAAAAAAATGGATAATAAAATAAAAATAAAAATATTCATTATTAAATAAATGGAAATAAAAAAAAGAATACAAATAATATATGGAAATAATTAAAAATAAATAATAGAAAATAATAAAAAAAAAGAGGGAAGAAGGGCCTAAGTTTATTTTGGCAGCCCAAAATTGGATTCAACAAAAAGGAAAAAAGGAAAAGAGCCCCATAAGCCCAAACCGGAGCCTACCAGCACCTAACCCAACCCGATCCAAACCCTGAACCACCTACCCGATCATACAATCCCTAAACCCCAAATTATAGCTCATCTTCCCCCGCAGCCTTCTGCACTCTCGTGGCTCTCTCTATCTGGTTCCCTCAAGCCTCCATGCGTGACAAGGCTGCTATTTGTGGGATTTGCAGTGAAGATGACAGGATTGGGTCTTCAAGGTTATAAATTAGGGAACAAAATCAGAAGGACGAGTTTGGGAGGAATCCAAGGATCTTCGCGATTAAACAGAAGAGAAAGATTTTTTTCTCCGTGATTGACAATGGAATTCGAAATCAGGGGAGGAGAGATTGAAGGGTTGAGATTGAAATAGGAGACCGGGAGAGAGTTTCTGGGGGTATAAAAGGTGAGCCTGTGGGGAGCCAAGGGAGAGCTTCGCGAGGAGAAACACTCAAGAGTGTGCGAAGAGAAGTCCAACCGAGAAAGAGTCAAGAGAAGAAACCTAACGGGAGACTGCAGGAGACCACGGGAAAACCAACAAGGAGTTTCTAAAAAAGTCAGATTAAGGGAATTACCGAGAGTAGAGGGGAAGCTAGAAGAAGCAAAGGTAGTTTTCGAAACAATTTC
>JASKGM010032642.1:0-18111 GCA_034509205.1 Ceratonia siliqua
TTCCTAGATGACCACACTTAGCCATTACTAAATGAATAAATGTTACACCTTGAGAATACATATTGTTATGTACTAGGGATTTCAATATTCTCCAAATATAGAAGCTACTAAATAAATAATCCAAATATGACACATGGGAGCACAACAACCACAACAATCAAACCATGTATCCAAGAATCTCCTCAAGGACAATTTGACTACCATTTTTGTTAACTAAGCAACATACATAAAAAAGGAGATAATTCAATTTTAATAAAATAAAAATTAGCATGGCATGTGAGAAATATACACCCAACTTGTAGTCTAGGGTAGAGAAATCAACTCACTAAATTTTGAGGAATTTGAACTCAATCTCAACCATCCACTTGGATGAGATAGAAAGCTAACGATCTCCTCATCATAACTGAACTGGAGTTGAGAGATTTGATTCAGAGGTTTCTATATGTAAAAATAATACATATGATACATTCGCCACCCAAATCACCATCTATTTCTTATATTAACTAAGCTTCTGAATTATCACCAATAACTCCTAAATTTTTCTAATATCATAACCATAATTTAGAGTAAAGGTTTCAATATACAAGGATGCCAAACCTAGACTTATAAGGAAAAATCTTTGTCAAGGCATTATAGAACAAAAAATGAGGAAAAAGGAAACCAAAACTCATCATCATAGTCTCGGCTAGAGAAATACCAAAATGAGAATAACTTCTAGGAAAAATAAGATGCTTTGGGTAAGAATTTAGAAACAACATTTCCATAATGCAGAACACAAAGTTTCAAATACAGTCAGAACTGAACTTTCTTAAGATCAGCAACAGAATCATATTGGAAACCATAAGGGTTTGGGTTTGGGTTTGGGTTCAGGTTTGGTTTTGGGTTTGGTAGAATAATTTCTAAAAAAAATCAAGCATCAAAATCTAAGAAACATAAAAGCTACAGGATCATCTAAGAAGAATAAAAATAACTTTAGAAACAGCATAACACAACAACACGATTTCTAGGCTAAACAGAACTTGAAAACACAAATTACTTAGTACAAGATCTTCAACAGTTGAGTGTCGAAGAAGATAAAATTGCAGGGATGAAAGCTGGCAAAAGGAAGTTATTGTAATTGTAATGGTGCTCTGGTTCACTACCAAGGAGTATGTTGCTGGATAAACTCAACGGCGGAAGGAAAGAAGCCGAGACTTATTTGTTGGAACTTGGCCGAGAGAGAAAACAAAATTTGGTAAAGTGTAGAGGAGAGGAACTCGAGTAATTGAAGAATAAGGGAAAAGGGTGATGTGTGTGGGCAGCCAAGTGTTCTAGAGAATTGTATAAAGAAGAATGTTTACCATTTTGACCATAAAGTCCCTAGTCCCCACTTCTATAAAATTTGAAATCTAAGGGTATTTAGGTAATTTCAAGGAAATAAAAATCTAGATATTTCTTTGACATGGGTTAGAAATCATATGAAGAAGATTAACAGCCAATTTGTGGTCACTAATTTATTTCTACATATATCTCATAGCACATAACTCGGAATGAAGTGATTCGAAAGCCAAATGAAATAAGAGATTTTGAACTATGAAAACGACTAAAGAAACACCCAAATGGGTTGAGTACACAAGGAGAACCAACAAGAAATAAAAGACGTTTTGACATAAATGAAAATATGAGAATGGGTTGGATAGATAAATGTCACCACTCTAAGGAACCCACAACCTTAGAGATATAGGATTTGTGCACTCACACCCTCTAGAATCCACGAAAGAGATACAAAAATGCAAGCAAGTTCACCACTTAATGGAATCCAACAAAGAGATACACAACTAAAGGAAGAAAGCACAAAAGGCTCTTCAACTTCTTGAATTATCTGAATAGTCTGAAAAAGTTCTTTAGACTCCTAAGAATTACAAACAAATTGATAGTTCTTGGAACATCCCTCCAAGCATGGGAAAACTCAAAATTAAAAGCTTATTTTCGTTCTCAATGTCTAGCAGCAGATTACTAGGCTATTCAATTAAGAAATAAATGTAAACTGTTAACTAATGCCTTTCCTGGAAAATTTTAAGGAAAATACTATAACTAATTCTAGAAAAATCAAAATCAAGTGATGCTTGATCCATCTGAAACTAGACATGCAGAGCTTTCAACAAGTATCATAGGCTGAAATTGAACTTGGATTGGATGTCCAAACATTCAAAGTAAGTTGAGCTTGATTATGATTTCCTAACAGTATGAACATCACTTGTTGGGCTTAGGCAAGCTTTTACTCTAAGTCTTGGCCTTCTAAATGAGATGTTCCTGCAGCATGCTCCCCTGATTGAAAAGAACTCAACCCTGAGTTATAAATATTCTTCATGAAAAGGAATAAGGTCTGCAACATTGAATATATCATATACTCCATATTCAGTAGGTAACTTAATCTTGTAAACATTTTCTCCCACAAGCTTCAACACTTTAAATGAACCATCAGCCCTAGGCTTGAGCTTAGCAAATTTTCCAGTTGGAAACCCTTTCTAATATGAATCCACACCAAGTCACTTTCTTTGAATTCAGCATGTGGTCAAACCAAATCTCATTGCTTAATTTTCTTGTTAACCAAGCTTCTCAAAAGATTTCCCAAGGTTCTATTGACAATCTCAATTTACCCATCTGTTTGAGGATGACATGTAGTACTAAATTGCAAATTAGTGCTTAGCTTCCTCCATAAAGTTCCCCAAAAGTGGCTCATGAATTTCAAATCTTGATCTGATGTGATTAACTTAGGAATGCCATGAAGCTTCAGTATCTGCTTAAAATAAAGATCAAGACAAGAAAAGCATAAGCAGTTTTATTACAAGGAGAAAAGTGAGCCAACTTAGAAAAATGATCAACAACCACCATAATTGAATCCTTGCTCATTTAAGTGTGAGGTAAACCCATAACAAAATCCATACTAACATCATCCCAATAAGCATTTGGTACTGGAAGTGGAGTGTAAAGACCAGTATTCTAGACTCTTAGCTTCATGACAAACAACACACCTTTCCACAATTCGCATGGCATCGTGAGTGAGTTTTGGCCAATAAAAATTTTCTTACACAAGAATTAAAGTCTTATTTCTACCAAAGTGACCAGTAAATCCACCACCATGAGCTTCTCTAATGATTTTATCTCGCAAAGAACATATATGAATGCAGAACCTATTAACTTTGAAAAGAAATCCATCCAGTAAAAAGAAATGATTCTTGGAGCCTTTAGAGCAAGACTCTCAAATTGTGCTAAAATCTTGATAACTTGAATACATCTCCTTCATGACTTCAAACCCCAACACCTTTGGTTCCATTGTGTTAAGAAAGAAATGCCTCTTACTCAACGCATCAATAACTTTGTTAAGCTTTCTAGCTTTGTGTTTGATTGAAAAAGAATAGGGCTGGAGAAATTCAACCCATGTGGCATGGTGGCTACTAAGTTTGTACTGTGAATTCAAGTACTTTAATGCTTCATGATTATCAGAATAGAGAACAAATTCTTTTGGCAACAAGTAATGACTCTAATGATCCAGAGCTCTAATAATGGCATAGAACTCTTTATCATAAGTTAAGTATCTCCTCTTAACATCATACAACTTCTCACTAAAGAATGCAATCGGTCTACCCTCTTGGCTTAGAACATCACCAATCCCCATATTAGAAGCATCACATTCAACCTCGAACACTTCCTCAAAATTTTGAAGTACAAGAACAGGAGCTTCCATCACATTCTTCTTTATCAATTCATAACTTTTTGTTGCTACCTCTATCCATTGAAATGATTTTCCTCTCAAGCATTCAATAATTGGAGCAACTAGAGTGCTGAAACCCTTAATAAACCTTCTATAAAATGATACAAGGCCATGAGAGCTTCTAACATTATGAATTAATTTAAGAATTAGCCAACTAACAATGGTTTCAATCTTGCTAGAATCCACTTTAATTCTTTCAAAGAATACAATATAACCCAAGAATACAATACTATTTGTAAAGAAATGAAACTTCTTCAAATTAGCATAAAGCTTTTGCTCCATCAAAACCTAAAAATCTCATTGCAAATGCTCCAAGTGATGTAAATCTGACTTGCTATAAATAAGAATATCATAAAAATAAATAACAACAAATTTCCCTATAAATGGCTTAAATATATGAGTCATAAGACACATAAATGTGCTAGGTGCATTAAAAAGCCCAAATGGCATAACCAGTCACTCATAGAGACCATCTCTTGTTTTAAACGATGTTTTCCATTCATCTCCTGGTCTCATTCTAATTTGATGATAGCCACTATGAAAATCAATTTTAGAAAAGACAACAGCACCATATAATTAATCAAATAAATCATCAAGTCTAGGAATAGGAAACCTATATTTGATGGTGATTCATTGATGGCTCTACTGTCTACACACATATGCCATGAACCATCCATTTTAGGTACCAATAAAGCTAGAACAGCACATGTACAATTATTTTCTCTTATCAACCCTTTTGTTAATAATTCTCCCACTTGTCTTTGCAATTCTTCATGCTCTTTTGGATTCATGTGATAAGTTGCTTTGTTAGGAAGAACATAACCTGGAATTAAGTTAATGTGGTGCTAAATATCTCCCATTAGTGGAAGACCATGTAGTATTTCATCCGGAACAACATCTAAAAAATCCTCCAAGAGAGGCTGAACTAGAGGATTCAGCTCCATCAAATCCAAATTTAATTCTTCCAAAAGAACAAAGGCATATACTTTCTTAGTTTCCAAAAACTCATTTTCCATCAAACTACCAGATAACAAGATGTTTCCCTCCCCTTTAGAAGGTTTGGAATTACATTATGGTTTTAATAGAGCTAAAATAATTTTAACACTATCTTTCACAAAAGAATAAGTATATTTGAAACCATTATGGATTACTTTTCTATCATACTGTCATGGTCTACCTAAAAGTAAATGAGAAACATCCATAGGATCTACATCACACTAGACTTCATCATGATAATTTTTCCAATAGAAAATGGAACTAAGCATATTTTATTCACCCTAACCTCATTTCCTTTGTGAATCCATTGAATTTTATAAGGCCTAGGATGTTCTTTACTTTTAAGCTTCAACATCAAAACAACTACCCCCATTAATGACTAAATCACATACCTTGCCATGAGAAGTGCACCTTGTATGGAAAATGTTATCTCATAGCCACTCATCATTATCTTCTTTTAAAGTTATATTCAAACTCTTCCGGGTCACAAGCATTTCTCCTTCATCTATATATACCACCTATTCATCAAAAATTGGCTCTCCAATGTCTGCTTCACACTCTTTATTTTCTTCCTAAACCAAAGTAACAATTCTGCGATTTGGGCATTCAAAAGCAATATGCCCAAAGCCTTGGCATTTGAAGGACTTCCTTAAGCTAGCATTAGAAGAACTAGCTTATTTATCAACCTCAGAATTAGACTTATTAGCAGTAGGCTTAGATGAAAATGGCTTAGCATTAGAAGCACTCCCTTGTTTTGAAGAGAATGATCTATTGGCTGTATGGAAACACTCTTGTAAACGTCCTTTTGCTATTTCTCCACAATCAAAGGCTAGCTTTGTTACATTATTAAAAGACCAATATTGTTGCAAGCGAACAACATCTCCAATTTACTTCTTTAAACCCCCCAAATAGCGTGCAATGATTTGGTATACCAGTTCAGTCATATCACATTTCAACATAAGATGCCCAAATTCAGTGGTATACTCCTCCACACTTATGCTTTGTTACTTTAAAGTTTGAATTTTTGAAAACATATCCATCAATAGTTTTCAGGCAAGAATCTCCTCCTCAACTTTCTTTTCATTTTTTTCCCATGTTCTAATTTTACTCTTCCCTTCACGAGCTTTTTGCTTCGTATAATTCTCCCACCATAGATAATCATATTTTCTAAGTTTGAGAGCCACCAACTTCACCTTACATTCCTCCATATACTCTTTGAACTCAAACACTCGCACTACAGTGTGTAGCCAATCTAAAAAATCATTCGGTTGCATTTTTCCTTTAAATTCTGGAATATCAACCTTCACATCAATCTCCCTTCTAAAAGAATTATTCCTTCACCCATGATGATGCCTAGAGGAAGAACCATCATCACTAAACTCCTGGAGATCGCCATGAAATGGATTCTTATTATCACTAGCTGAAAATTCATTCTCATAATCATCATAACCTTTACAGTGATTAAGATGTTGCTGGAGTTCATGAATTTGTCTTCTCTTTTCATCCATCTCCAAATCACAAATATCCCTCTCTGGATTATCAATACGATGGCCACGAACAGCCATACGAATCGTGCTTTGATACCAAACTTGATACGAGTTAAAAACCGTATAAAGAAGATGAATAGTCAATTTGTGGTCACTAATTTATTTCCACCTGTATCTCACAGCACACAACTCGAAATGGAGTGACTTGAAATCCAAATGAAAGAAGAGATTTTAAAATATGAAAATGAATAAAGAAACACCTAAATATGTTAAGTATACAAGGAGAACCAACAAGAAATAAAAGACATTCTAACAAAAACGAAAATAGGAGAATGGGTTGGATAGAAAAATGTCACCACTCTAAGGAACCCACAACCTTAGAGATACAGGATTTGTACACTCACCAATGCACCAAAGATATATAGAAATGCAAGTAAGTTCACCACTCAATAGAATCCACCAAAAAGATACAGAACTAAAGGAAGAAAGTACAAAAGGTTCTTCAACATGAATTATCTGAGTAGTCTGAAAAATTTCTTTAAACTCCTAAAAATTACAAAAAAATAGATAGTTCTTGGAAAATTTCTCCAAGCATAGGAAAACTCAAAATTAAAAGCTTATTTTCATTCTCAAGGTCCAACAGCAGATTACTAGGCTATTCAATTACGCAATAAAGGAAAATTTTTAACTAATGACTTTCTTGACAGACTTTAAAGAAAATACTATAACTAATTCTAGAAAAATCAAAATCAAGTACTCTTGATCCATCTGAAACTAGACATGCAGACAACCAAGTACTCATGAGCTAAAATTGGACTTGGATTGAATGTCCAAACATTTAAAGTAAGTTGGGCCTGATTCTAATTTCCTGACAACATGAACATCATTTGTTGGGCTTGGGTAAACTCTTGGTATAACTCTTGGCCTTCTAAATGAGATGCTTCTGCATCATTCTTAACATGAGGTGGTTGGCCCTAGATTTTCTATAGTGCTATCCTTTTACTTATAACATTTTAATTGTACATAGTTTCTTCCCAAAACCACCACCATATGAAAATTTACATTCTCTAGCTTACTACCATGTAATCTAAAATAATTTACCGAAGCCAAATAGGGATCAATTAAAAGGTCAAATCTCATCCCTATACTAAGTATTTGTAAACAAGTGAATTTACACAAGTATAATATCCTGCCAAGACTAAGACATAATGGGTTGGGGTGTTCGTGTTTTCCCAAATAGAAACTTCAAACCTTAGCAAAGCCTAAATTTCATTTCTTTTCAAGTACAAGACTTACAAATATATCCTTGCAGTATAGTGGTAAGTATTTTTGTCTTTATGAGCAAGGGTCGTTTTCCCCCAGAGGATTGGGTAAAGTTGATTAATTACTACTAAAATTAATGAATCAATAACTGAAATGTAAAAAAGGGTTTTCGATGAGAACAAAGGAACTTAAAGCAAAGGTAAACGTGAACCAAAAGTAATGTAAATAAAGAACACAACAAACAACACTAAAATTAGATTAAGGTGAGAAAGATGGTTGGTGATTCACTCTTTACCATTGGACACCAGCAAGTGATCATAGACAATTACTCATTATGACTATAAACATGACAATGCTCTTAACTCTCTATCCTGACTACTAATTGTAGATAGCAACAAACTCTGCTACCTCAATCTGTCCTTAGTTTGTCGCTAAATAGAAGAATGCTCCCTATTTAATCCTTATTCAATGAACAACCTAGGACAAGCTCTCTAGATTTAATTCACTGAAAGCATTAAGGTGAAAAAGATAGGTTAATTTAGGAAATAATCTCAAACACTTGGATTATTTAACCTATGTTATGCTCCACATCATAGTTCTCAAGAACTTGACCATCCCGACAATTACAAATTGCTACTTATGAATAAGAGAATCAAACTATTACGTATTCAATCCTTTATACAGCATTAGATGTTTACCTAACTCATTTAGCCGGCCACCCAAAAATATCAAGCAATAATCATGAACATAACAAGCGGAAAAACATAAACAACCATTCAAGATGAGTTGGATAACATTATCAATGAAATAATCACAAAATCATGTCCAAGGCATTGAGTTCACCCTCAACTAAAGGGATTTAGCCTTCTAACATCATAAATTTATCAAGTACAACATTCAAATCCATGAAAGCAATAAAAGATACAAAGAGAATGAAGAAAAGATGAAGAGAAAACTCTTTAAAGAACTCCATGCTGATGAATATTCTCTAAAATCACTCTTTTTAGCCATCCTCTTCTTCTCCTCCTCTCTTCTAAGGTTTCTCTCACAATTTCCATAAGTTAGAATTGTGAAATGAGGTGGGCAAATGTGTTTTTAAAGAGAAAGACACCCGTGAGTACTACAGCTCTTACCCTTGGGCACTGCAGTGCCCAGCCCTCGAAATAATTTGGGAAGGACCAACATTGTGCACCACAATCATGGCTAGTAAGCGCCATGATGCCCATTTAAATTAATTCATGAGCTACAACCCTAGATTGTCAGCGTTGCAACATTAAGCCCTGGATGGTATGGAGCTTCCTTTTGGGAGCCGCAGTGCTAGCTATGAGTACTGGGGCACTGAACTCTCAAGTCTGTGACTCTTTTTCTTCAATTTTGAGTGCTGAGGTGCCCAAGGATGGGAGCTGGGGTGCTACACTACTTACTTTAGAATATAATTGGTAATTCTATTAATTGAGGAGATTCTATTAAACGTATTTTTTTATTTCTATTGAAATATAATTGGTAATTCATAACTAAAGTCTTTTGACTTTTCAAAAAAGTTAAATTTTAAAAGAAGAGTAAGAGGGTGACATGTGTAATTACTATAGAGTGACACGTGCAAGTATCAAAGAGTGATAAATGTCAACCTCCTCTCAGCTCTCAGAAAACGTTCTGCTTTAGAATATAGTATATGTATTTTTTTATTTCTATTGAGATATAATTAGTAATTCATAACTCTAGGCTTTTGACTTTTCAAAAAAGTTAAATTTTAAAATAAGAGTAAGAGAGTGACACGTATAATTACTATAGAGTGACATGTGCAAGTATCAAAGAGTGACAAATGTCAACCTTCTCTCAATTCTCTGGGAACGTTCTACTTTATAATATAAGTATATTGGTAGATAGATAGATAGATGTTAAGAGCCATAAAATTAAAAGCGTTAAACAATTTAAGTAAATCAACCCTAAAAAAAGGGCAATACTTTAAGGCATTTACATGTTGACATTCTAAGATTTAAGTCATGAAGCCAAAATGGAAAAAAAAAAAATAGAAGCCCCAAAATGTTGCAATTAGTCAACCAAATAAATAGGACAATCAATTAGTAAGTAATTTAATGCAGAAAAAAGGAATTAAATTAAGCCTATCTATCAATGCCATATTAAGACCAAAAGTTGTAAAAGGCTTTCAAAAACTCTTATAAGCACAAATGCAAATATCAGCAAGGATACTCCATCTACTCTAAAACTAAAACTGTGTAAGAGATGAAATTTCTTTTCATTCATTTCTCACGTTATTTTATTTTTTATTTTTTTGCTACCGAGTGCTGAATTTGCAAACTCAAAAGAGGGAAACAACAATGGAGTCAACATGCATTAGGTACATTCCTGCTTTTTTGTTTTTATGCTTTTTCATATGCATAAAATTTTGTTTTAATTATGCTATTCTATGTTCCATAATACAAAATTTTCTCATAAACATATATTGGAACAGTACAATCAAAACAAATAGGATTAAAACTTTGAAATTTGGACAATGATAATAGTAATACTCAAGGCTAGGTAGAGGAAAAATGTGCTCTAATACGACCAAATTAAACTAAGTACACAATTTGTCTATAATATCAGAGAGCAAAAATTAACGGAAGCAAAGATATTATTAAACTTTAGTCATAACCAGAAGATAGAACACAAACTTCTTTGTGAATCTTTTAAATTTAGAGCAATTTATCAATGATGGAAAGGATATTTATACTTACCTGAATTAGAGACCCATAGTGGTGTTATTTATAAATGTCCTTTTATTAAAGACAATAACAACTTTTTAACACAAAAATAAAAAAAATGAATTAAACTAGTAAATAATCATTGATTTGTAAATTCAAAATGTTTTAAAGACCATTAATAAAAAATGAAATTACAATTCTGACATCAAGTGTTAATGATTTTAAAGTTGAGAGTTCCAATATCAATCTCTTATTTATCTATGGAGAAGAAAAGTTAAAACTAAATAGAATATATTATATTTTGGGTATCAAAACAGTTGTTATACTTTCTAACTTTTCTTGTGTTTTTAGCCTCGCTTTTCTTGTTCAAGTGGAACAAGTTGGTTTTGAGTTGAACACGTTTTGAAGTTGCAGGCACAAAAAGCAATATAAAAGCACGCAAACCTGTCAAAGAAAAATCCAACGGCCACTGAACATCTCACGTAGTACCCCTATTCAACACGGCTTGCGCTCATTTCAGACATCAGTACATCACTCACAAACTGTTGAAGAAAAAAGTCAACGAGAATAAAGTCAAAGAAAGGCAATTTACTAATTTAGATGCGGAAGAAACAAATCAAACAGGTGTCCATTGCGGATAGTCTTATTAACATTATTAGTTTAGTTTGGAAATAAGTTCAGAGTTTCTTATTAGATTAAGAGGAATAATAGCTGTACAAGATTTGGGAGGTAATACAATCAAGTTCTTGAATAAAAAATCAAGTTGGGTGCCTTCAAAGAAAGGGAATTTCTATCTGTTTTCTTCTTTTCTTTTTTAACAGCAATTTAATAGGGTTTGAATTAACTTATGTTAGTCTTCGACTATTATTCATTCTTGACTTAAGGTCATTTACATCAAAATTAAAAAATTAAAAAAATATATTGTAATTTTGTCTTGAAAAGATAACAAAATTTAAAAATTTAAACTTATAATAATATATCTAAACACATATTACATATTTGCGTGGACGACTTAGCTGGCCCTTTGAAATTTTGCCTTCTTATTTTAATGGGTTGTCATGATTGATTAACTTAAATTTTGTAATCAAATTTAATCCTTTAAAAGCTCATTCATTATTCTAATTATATTTCGGTACAATGATAGCATCGTAGTCAAATTTTATCAATTAAAAAAAATGTTCACACACTCTCTACTTAGTTATTGATATAACTTATGCATGCCAAGTATTTGATTTTGACAATAACAATATTTTACTATATTAATGTATAATTATTTTATTTTGAGTATTACACGATAACTTGCTATACCTGCATCATTATTAATTTAATTAATCAAAGATAATTAATTAATGAAACGAGAAAGGCCACGTGTTGTTACTATAAGGGATAATAAACTCCATCATATTTTATAATAATTAATATTTAGAATTATTAAACTTTCACGGTCCATATAATGACAATTGGCATGTGAGTAACATGAAGTTGATAGGTGGATTTCTGTTCTTTTAATTTAGACGCAAGTATTTTAAGTAATAATTTAAAAATTCTTTTCTGAAGTAATTTTATAATTCAAATAATTCATCCCCATGTGCAATATTCTTTCATATGATTTGACAAAGTTAAAACAAAAAAGCCGGTTCTTTAAACCTATTAATTAAGTTCCTTTATAACATCCAAAGGCTTACTACATTCATCTAAAATGATATTTGAATAAAAGAAATAAAAATTGGCTACCATTTTAAAATATTTTAAAAGCGAATAATCATTTTAAAAAATGTGTAACATTAATTTTTTAATAGAGTGAGATACTCTTCTCTCTTTTGAGAAATGGTTTAATCACACAACACTCTTCATTATTTTAAAATTTTATACATAACTTCACTTAATTTAATTTTTTTAAAAAAAAATTCTATTTAGATTTTTTTTAAAAATTAATATTACAAATTAGAATGACAGAATTACCCTTACTTAAAATAGTTACTCACTCATTAAGACAACTAATAACTAACAGTCTTACTCAACAAGACGATGAACAAATAGTTATTTTGTTTTTCAAGTAATAATACTTTTAAAACAAAATAGAAAGAAGTTTTTTTAAGTAATGATATTCTTAAATCAGAAAAAAATTAATTTTTTTCAAGTAAATATATTTTTGAAATAAAAAATAATTTTTAATTAATTATTTTTTTTTAAAATTCCAAGTAGTTATATTCATAGAAAAAGAAAATTTTTTTCAAGTCATGAAATTCTTAAAAAAAATATTTTTCAAATAATTTTATTTTTAAAACCAAAAATAATAATTTTTTTTAAATAATTATATTTTAAAAACAAATTTTTTTAAGTTATGATATTTTTAAAATACAAAAAATAAAATATTTTTCAAGCAATGATACTTTTAAAACAAAATAAATTTGTTAAGTAATTATATTTTTAAAATAAAAAAATATATTTTCAAGTCATGATATTTTTGAAATAGAAAAAAAGTCAATTTCTTTAAGTAATTATATTTCTAAAACAAAACAAAAAAAGGAATTGAAGTAAAATAAAGAAAGAAAATATATTTTGATCATATTGTATAAAATTAATAGTATTTTAGTCATATTATACAAAAAAAAATTTAATTAAAATATAATAATTAACTTTACTGTCAATTAAAAAATTAAATTTAGTTATATTTATTTTTAATTTATAAAAAATGATTATGTAAGCTTTTAAAATAAAAGATATGACTATATAATTAAGTCATCTTAAAAAAAAGAGTGAATTTTATTCTTTTTAATATGAACAAAGTAAAATTAAAAAAAAAACACATAAATACTAAAAACCCAAATCATAATTTAACAAAAAAGAATCTTGGGCGAATGCAGACAGGAAACGTGGGAAAGGTGAGTCGTTTATGTAAGAGGATTGCTATTTTATGAGTCGTTTTTTATTTTTTTTATTATTTATAATTTTTATTTTAAGCATTAATTTAAAAGAATTTTAAATAAGTAAAAAAATAAAGAAGAATTTTTTTTACTTTGTTTTTTAATTTTATTTTGAAATATTTTTGTTATGAGATTTTTTATTTTTTTATTTTTTAGATTCTTTTAAATTATTTTTAAAATAAAAATTATAAATTAATTAATTAATTAAATTAAATTAAATAAACAGATATTTAATGAATAGCAATACAACAATCATGACTAACATAGAAGTAACCTAACAATAAAGACAAAATTCCAAGTCTTCCTTCCAAGCCATAAACTTCATACGTCAACAAATACTTGAAGTCGATGTTCTCTCACGCGGTCTTTAATGCGGAAAACATGAGACAAAATAACAAAGCATCATTTTCCGGAGTTTGTCATTATTGACTTTGATATATTTCTTTGAATTGAAACTCGAGGGAATCTTGGTATATGCCAGGGCAAATTGCAGCCTGAGCTGGATGTTTCTTTCCCAAGGTGGTTGGATGAGTTGCACTTATATATATATATCACATTCAAATATGCCCCTTTATCTACAGCATAAAACACTTCATTTCTCTTCTCCATTTTCTCTCACTTACTCCTTCTTGTATTTTCATCAAACAGGTGACTCTCACTCTCTTTAACACACTTTTTTCTTAGTGTTCATACTTTCAATTTTTGTTAGGTGAAACTTAAAAGTGTTTAATACTTCAATATATTAGTTTTAATATCTTAAATGATATTAGATATTTAATATATCTTTATTTAATATAATATTTAAATATATTATGTCATCTAAAATATTAAAGTATGATGAAATAATTATATTATCATTCAAAAATTATAAAATCTCACATAAAACTTTTTTTAATTTTTTTAATTTTTATGAAATATCAATTATATTTTTTTATAATTTGTATTTAATTATATTAAACATAAAAATTTTAAATATTATAATATAGTATACAAAATACTAGTATACCAAACTTGAATCTGATACCTGTTTAGTTGTAATAGTTAATATTCAAAAGATGTGTACCTAGCGTCACTTCTGACACCACATATTAAAGATTGGCATCTTGCTAATCTAGAAGGTAAGTAAGAAGTATGGTCCAAAAGAGTTACAAATTTAATCATTTCTTGCTAAAGCTCAGGCAGATAATATTGACCCAAAATCTGTTCTTTCTTTTAATATCAGTACCAGTGGGCTATTTATATTTTCCACGAAAGTATCCTTTCCCCTCAAGCCGCAACCCTTACGCATAGACTTTGAAAATCAAACACGTTCCGGCATATTGAATTGAGCTTGTTGAATAAACTCGCTATGATCTTTTTGTCAAAGTCTACGCATGAATTTATGCTCAATCAAACTACAAAAGGGCCCACTACAAACTAGTTTTAGTTCAAAGAAGAGCAAGATTAGTAGCTAAATTAATAGCTTGCTGATAAGTCTGGCTAGCTTCTATATATGCTGCTACTTTGAGATATAACTTCGTGTTCCTTTGCCAGATTTCTTGAATTATCAGCTCTAAGAACACCATCAGTTTGACCTCAGCTTAAATCTTGCTATGGCGGGTGAACTGGGTGTGCTTAATGCCCTTGATGTGGCCAAGACACAATGGTACCACTTCACCGCCATCATCGTTGCTGGTATGGGCTTCTTCACCGACGCATATGATCTTTTCAGCATAGCAAATGTTACCAAGTTGCTTGGACGGATATACTACACACACGAAGGAGCACTAAAGCCTGGAACTCTGCCCCCAAACGTGTCCTCTGCTGTAAATGGCGTTGCCCTTTGCGGCACTTTAGCAGGTCAGCTTTTCTTTGGCTGGCTTGGTGACAAAATGGGGAGGAAGAAAGTTTATGGCTTAACTCTTGCTCTTATGGTCGGCTCCTCTCTTGCCTCTGGGCTCTCTTTTGGTCATAGCTCAAAGGGTGTCATAGCCACACTCTGCTTCTTCCGGTTCTGGCTTGGATTTGGCATTGGTGGTGACTACCCCCTCTCTGCTACAATCATGTCAGAATATGCCAACAAGAAGACTCGTGGGGCTTTTATTGCTGCTGTGTTTGCTATGCAGGGTTTCGGAATTTTGACTGGTGGGATTGTTTCTCTGGTTGTTTCCACCGCATTCGATAACGCCTTTGAGGCTCCCCCATACAATGTCAACGCAGCAGCCTCCCTTGTGCCTCAAGCTGACTATGTTTGGCGCATAATTTTGATGTTCGGTGCTGTGCCTGCTGGCCTCACTTACTACTGGCGAATGAAGATGCCAGAGACAGCAAGGTATACTGCCCTTGTGGCCCGGAACGCAAAACAAGCAGCTTTAGACATGTCAAAGGTTTTACAAGTGGATCTTGAAGCTGAACAGGAAAAGGTAGACAAAATATCTGAGCGAGACAACAACTTCGGTTTGTTCACTAAGAAATTTGCTCGAAGACATGGGATGCACTTGCTTGGAACCACAAGCACTTGGTTTTTATTAGATATTGCCTACTACAGCTCGAATCTTTTCCAGAAAGACATCTACTCTGCAGTTGGGTGGCTTCCTCCAGCAGCAGAAATGAACGCAATTCATGAGGTTTACAGGGTTGCAAGAGCACAAACACTTATAGCACTGTGTGGTACTGTGCCAGGGTACTGGTTCACAGTGGCCTTCATAGACTATATTGGACGGTTCTTTATCCAACTCATGGGTTTCTTCTTCATGACTGTCTTTATGTTTGCCCTTGCATTCCCTTATAATCACTGGACTAAGAGAGACAACAGAATTGGGTTCCTGGTGATGTACTCATTGACCTTCTTCTTTGCCAATTTTGGTCCAAACGCCACCACTTTTGTTGTGCCAGCAGAGATTTTCCCAGCTAGGTTGAGGTCTACTTGCCACGGTATATCCTCGGCGGCCGGGAAGGCTGGAGCAATCATCGGTGCTTTTGGGTTCTTGTATGCTGCACAGAGCAAGGACCCAACAAAGACAGATGCTGGGTACCCAACTGGGATTGGGATGAAGAATACTCTTATTGTGCTCGGTGTGACCAACTTCGTTGGCATGTTGTTTACGTTCCTGGTGCCAGAATCTAAAGGAAAATCCTTGGAGGAGTTGAGCGGAGAGAACGAAGACGAAGTAGGCGAGACTGTGGAACCCCAAGCCTCCGCTAGGACGGTTCCAGTGTGATATTCAACAAGCAATTGTTATTGTAATGTAAGGGGAAGTGATGAATATGTCTTCAATTATCAGCACAACTCGTGATTATCATTCAAATAACACAAAAAGTGAAGAAGATAGTGTGCAAAAATATATAGCAGATATAATTTGGTCTATTGTATCACATATTGAGTTACTAATACAAGCCTCCTGTTTAAATTTGAGCATGCTTTTCATCTTGCTTGTTGCTCTTGTCCAAAACTACTCTTTTACTATGGTGAAGTAGTATTTCTTCCAATAGCTTGCTTGGTAGTTGACGGTAGAGCTCTGGTGATTTCCGATAGACCTGCAAAGTAGAAGGGGGTGAAAGACTCAAGAAGTGGTGACTCCGCCATGCATTCCAATGATAGAGTTAGTAATGGCCCCATAGAGCATATCAACACAATAATAAAGAAATCCATGTGCTACCTATTTGTGCTATTACACGATGTTGTGACATTAATAATACGTCTATTTATAACACGATTTGAAACTCTTACAAGAATTTAATGTCATGGGTTTTAGTCTTGGAATACCTACTTTGACAAATTAACAATAAATGTGTTATTGTACTTCAGACATATGTGATCAAGATACATTCTTATAAACTTAGTCGATGCATTCTTACAGAGATCTCAAGTCATGTTATGGCATTAACACTATCTCCAATTAAGGTGAGCCCACATATATGTATGGTTAGTACATGGAAATATTTGGGTCCTTTCCCGTCTTCAAGTCCTGACTAGAGTGAGGGTTCCTCGGATAGGTGAACAAAGTTGTGCATCCTCAAACTAGTTAGTACTCTTTTTGTGGTAAAATTTCTGCTCTTGGGAGAATGGCTTTGATAAAAAACAAAACAAAAACAAAAAATAATGCTTTCAAAACATTAATATTAGTAAAAAAGAAAAATTAAGTTTTTATGTTATCTCTATTTACTATTTATCTTTTATATTAGAAAAATAATTTCCACTGTCATGGAATATTTCCTTTCATTTTCTCCACCATTAGAAGAAAAAGCAAGTGGATTAGGTTTCAAGATACAGGACATAATTTTATGTAGAAGGCAGTAAATAATGCTTAATTATCAATTCTGCTTTGACTATCTTGCTTTCGTAACAACAGAAAATAAAATATTTCACTTTATTTTCCATGAAACATGTAGATTGACTGTTCGTTAAGACAGATGACCAAACACCTCAACAAATACATTAAATAACACACAAATAATATATCAAAATCATACAATAATTTAATAGATAACTTGATCTCTGAATAAAAGTTGGGTTGAATATTTTAGAAAAGAACTTGGCTGTCTCAAAACTATTGGTCACCAATTTGGAAGCTTTCACCCAAATGTTACTAGTAGTAGGTTATGGTGAGGAGTAAATTAGTCAAAGTTTCAAGTAGTGTCCAATATACTCAATTTATAAAAAAAATATATAAAATAATTTAATTATGAATCTATTAATATATATATGTCATTTGTACTAAAAACAAGCTTGCATTTGTTAAAAAGTTGTTATAATCCTGATAACTTGATGGCTTAATTATACATTTATAGTTTCTAATATATCCAATAAAGCAGTTTAGTTTCTCTAATTTTAATTTGAGCATGTTATCCTTCTAGTTTATTTATTAGAGCATTTTGAACCTTTTAATTTCAATTATATCAATTTTGCTAGAAATTTAAACTTTTTTATGATTTTGAGAAGTTTAAGATGTTATCATATATAATATTTACTTTTAATTACCTTAGTTTAATTAATAAGA
>JASKGM010032662.1:0-25103 GCA_034509205.1 Ceratonia siliqua
CAGCATGAATTCAACTAGTGATTCACGGTGAATTTCAACCATTAACGCGATAGTAGTCTAAGGAGTAAGATATGAATCTAACAAAATTTTCTCTTTGTCATTATATCGAACACCTTGTGAGCACCCCAAAACTACATTCTAACTAATCCATATGAATCAAGAAATTTAAGGAGAGAAATAAAAAGATTGATAGTCCCAACATGAGAATCAAACCCCAAACTAGATTGGGTGAAATACACTAAGCTTTTGGCCTTGCTCATAGTTACAAGAACACTTACAAATGTGGGAGAATTTCTGGAACTTCACGGCTGTAGGAGTGGAAGGCAACAATTTTATGGCAACAAGTAATGCAACCAAGCTTGCTATTTTGCTGTGAGAATTGAGCCCAAAATCTCCCCAGAACCGCAACCACAACGCCCCAAAACAGCAACAAAACCAGCAGCGTTTCCAACTGGTTTCACGGCACTTCAAGGCAGCCAAAGACGGTGGCTGTTGGACGGAGACAAGCGACAGTCAGAGGCGGAGCAACGGTTATCGGTGGCTGGGGAGGAAGTCGCGAGAGGGAGAAACTCGTGCTAGCGCCGCACAGAGGGAATGGAGAAAAGGAGTTTCAGTTTGCAGAGGGGAGAGGGGAAGGCGCCGTAGGGGACAAAGGGATTTATAAAAAAAATCATTTTTTTCAATTAATTAATTATTATTATTATATATATATATATATATATATATATATTTTTTGGGCATTACACCAATATGGGATCCACTAAGGTAACTTGATATTTCTAAATTACACATAATGGGTCGCAACTTTTAAATTTTATTATTATTATTATTATTATTATTATTATTATTGTTGTTGTTGTTGGTATTATTATTATTATTATTATTATTATTATTATTATTATTATTATTATTACATATTTTTAAGAGTTTAAATTATTTAAAAATTAATAAAATTAAGGTATCTCTTGTCATAACCTGCTTGGTTTAAGATGTATGAGTACAATATTATTAAAAAGAATGCTTGATAAGATATCATAACTTTTGGAATGATCAAAAACCTATAACAATCTTACATTTGTAAATTTTGTTTTATTAATTTTAATAAAATAATAGTTATATATATATATATATTAGTATAAATTATTTTTTAAAATTTAATAATATCATTATTATTTTTAAATGGCATTCGATTTCTTATGTGAATATATTAATTTATTCTTATTTCTTGATTTCTTATTTGAATGAAGTCTATTGTTTTTTTATCTATATACTTTGTTTTTAGATTTATTATTTTAATACTTTAAATAATTTTAAAATTATATCTTAACACAATATTAAAAAATAAAACTTCATAAAATAATATTATAAAATATAATATTTTTAAAAATAAATAATAATAATTTACTTTGACTTGTATCAAAATATTTAAAAAATAACTTTATGTATGCGTCTAATTATATTATATTCTTATTTACTGACAAACCATTCCATATAAAAGAACTTATGTAATATTTTATTCTATTTAAAATATTTTTTGATAGAATATAAAAATAATAATATAATAGATGGATGAAAAATCTCTTATACCTATGTAGTTTATCATTGATTCATTGGCCAATGGCTATACCTTCATAATGATTAAAGTTGTTAAATGGGACGAGTTTGCCACAAATAGTATATTTTATTAAATTGTTTTTTTATAATATCTAGAAATTATAAATTAGTAGTAAGAGTATTATTTTGTTTTTCAAAAATTTAGGTTCGATTTCTAACAACTATACAACCCAAATTTTATTTTTAAAGAAAAGGTTTGACAGGTTGACCAGCCCCAATCCGCCAAATTGGCAAGTTACATACTCCAAAACCTAACCCATCTTTTTAAATGGGTTGGGTCGGCCAACTCAGTAGACCCAACCCATTTTGACAGCCTTAATAATGATGTTTAAAAAAAATTTAAATAAAAAGTTATTAATGTTTCTAAGAGTTGACATGTGTCCCAATAACAGCTATAGGAGTGAGGGTTGGTGATGAATTACAGGTTTTCCTCGACACAGGTAATTTTTCAAAAAAGTATTATTTTGTTCTCTTATGTTTGCACTCTATTTCTTTTTTGTTCTTCACGTTTGGTTTGTTTCATTTTTGTCCTTAATGTTTCAAAAGTGTATTAATTTAGTCTTTAGAAGTAACATTGTTAAATACAGTAACGATTTTTGCTGACATGACATACAAGTTGAAAGAAATTAGACATATAACAGTTAACATTTCATGTTGGTGCTAATATGGCTTATTGACTTACTAGTCACGTCATCTTTCATTTTTTTCTCTTCCTTCTCTCTGCCATTAATTTTTTATTGGGCATTGCTGCCTAGCGATGGGGCAGTTTTTCCCTCACCATGCCTGTGGGTCCCGCGTGGGACCCACATGCCTAATGAGGGCCCGTAGCCACTCAGCTACACGCCTACCGCCTTAATATGGGGCAGTAGGCTAGAAATTTCACTTTTTATTTTGTTTTTCTCCTTTTCACAAACAGAGGCAAAGCAGCAAAGTCCACCCACAATTCAAGATAATATCATGTTTTCCTAGGAATATAAGCATGAAAGACACAACAAAATGATTTAATACTACAATACTAGTACATTAAAATAAACAAAATGATTAAATTCTACAATACTAGTACATTAAAATACTTAAATACCAGAATCAATTGCTTGCTCAAGCCTGATAATGTCTTATATCCTTTATCAGAGCACTCAAATCAGAATAAGATGATCCTTGTAATGTCTCTTTTTTTTTAGAATAAACTTTTTTAGTATATAATAAATTCTTGGACTCCATAGTTTGAAAAGAATAACAAATTAGGAATAAAATAATAAAAAATAGGGGTTGAGGGGTTTAATTCAAGGGTTCCTATATGTAAGAATAATTGATATATACATATACATTAGCCACCCAAAATTCCTTCTATATTCTATATTAATTAATCTCCAGAAATCATCACAAATTTCTTAAAGTCACAATCCCTCCTTAAAATTCAAGTATATTGTAATGTCTCTTTTTAAAAAAAATTATTATTAGTATATAATAAATTCTTGGACTCCATAGTTTGAAAAGAATAACAAATTAGGAATAAAATAATAAATAATAGGAGTTGCGCACTATATGATGTGTAATGCTAAGTAGAACTATAATTGTGATGATAATTATTTTCAAGAATTTAGTCAAGGCTATATGCAATGATATTAGATTCTGAATAATAATACCCAATTCTGGATCGATGTATTTACTTTTGTTTTAAATTTGGATCATGGTATTTGATGCTAGTTAGATGAAAGTATATGTGTTTTGTTTTTGGAAGATGGCATTTGGATTTGGATCATTATTTTGAACTCTAACTACGGTAACTAAAAGTTTTGTGGAAATTTAGCCGAAGCTGAATTTGAGAGTTGGCAGACCTCGAATTTTAATGAGGGATTGTGACTTTAAGAAATTTGTGATGACTTCAAGAAATTAATTAATATAGAATATAGAAGGGATTTTGGGTGGCTAGTGTATTATGAATATATCGATTATTCTTAAATATAGGAACTTTTGAATTAAACCCCTTAACCCCTGTTCCGTTGTGAAGTGGAGATTGTTGACTTCTTGTCTCATCCAAGTGGTAAGTGTTTTAATGTTTCCGAGTTGACAAGAGTTGACAAGGTGATTGGATTTCACTTATTTTGGAGGTCTAGAATCTTACAACAAAAATTATTTCAAGTGTATTATTTATAATTTTATTGTTTGAGAATGTTATGATTATTTGAGTTATTGTAGGATTGTTCTTAATTAATGAAAATAGTATATGTAAATGACTCGCGCCAGGATCCCCTCATGTACATGAGGGGATCCTGTTCTCCTACCCACCCTTGGATTGGGTGGGCAGGAGAGAGGGTGGGAGAAGGGGCAGCCTGGGCAGCCCCCTCCCACCCTTAGATCAGAAAATGATCCCATCATGTTCCAAAGGAACATGATGGGATCCTGGTCCAAATGATTCAGATATCGTGGTCAAGCTTCTCTAATAGAGATTACCCAAATATTGTAGTCGGACTTCTCTAGCAGAGATGACCTAGATATTGTGGTTGAGCTTCACCAGTGAAGATGGCTCAAATATTTATATTATAGAGGAATTCTCTTTAGTTAAATAGTTTAATTTTCCCTCAGGAAGTGTAATGGATTTTTTTGGTACTATTTGAATTAGTTATGAGATTTCAATTTATGATTTGTTATTTTTGTGGGAGGAACTTTATAGTTTCCTTGATATGACATTTTAAATTCGTTCTCAAAGTAATATATTGCTTGGCAATTTAATTAGCGTGGTATTCTTCACATGTTTCGGAATAGTACTTGTCATCTATTATTTCTTTCTAACACCTTATGAAAGGTAATATGTAATACATCTAGGAAACCTTGTATCTATTGGTAAGTAATTTCATTCGCTAAGTCTCGCAACTCATCCGGTTATATTTATATTTTTTCAAATCAAGATATGCTAATCATCCAGCAATTGATATAGCTTGATAAATTTTTCCTTAGAGATCAAATGGAGCAATAGATGGTGTTATTGGATAGTTGGACTAGGATGTTGTATAGTCTTGTATTGTATATAAAAGTTGTATGTAAAGGTGTTGTTAGGTGCATCATGCATATGTTGTTTCAGTGATCTGTGGATGGCTATGGAAGTTGTTTAGTGTACCTGAAGATTTTGTTCACCGATGTGGTGTAGTTCGTTTGTGTATAAATTTTATGTTGATCAGTGTATTACTCTTATTTATTTAAGTGATTAGATACATTTGGTTATTATAGTGTGTGTTTCAGACTTGTAAGAGGCTACGATCACGTGCCCATATTTGAAGCACGGCAATCCTTCTTCTTCAATGGTTATTCTTCCCTTTTCTCTAAGTATTGGCTCTATTTCTCAGTTCCTTTGCTTTTTCTCCCACAATAATCTCCTTCACCACCTTCTCTGTTGCCTCCCTTCTGATAAAACCCCCTTCAAATCTAACCCATTTCTCAGCACCAACTCCAACACCAATTCTCAACACATAAGTAATTAGCTTTTCATTGTAGAATTGCTTTGCAAATACTAGCCATGTCACCAATGGTAACCCAGCACTAATTCCTTCCAAAATTGAATTCCATCCACAATGAGTCACAAATCCTCTAACTGCTTCATGATCCAAGATCAAAACTTGGGGTGCCCAGCCTCTTATAATGAACTCTTTTCCTTCAATTCTTTCCTTATTCCCTTTAGGCAACCACTTTTCTTTCCCTTCCCCTTTCTTCTTCTCCTTCCTCATAACCCAGATAAATTATTGCCTTGAAGCCTCAAGACCTATGGCAATTTCATATAACTGAGAGTCTGAGAATTTCGTTGATGTGCCGAAACATACATAAACAACCGAATTGGGGTTCTTGGAATCAAGCCATTTGAAGAAGCTATTATTGACAAGTAATACTCATTTATGGAAGCATATCTCCAAAAATAAAAAAGAAATAGGCTAGCTGAAGAAATTTTATGCAATATCATTTATGGCATTCACACACATTATGCATGTGAAAAGTAAGAAAGAAAAACTAGTAAAGGAAGTCAACACTGGTGACTAATTAAATGGTGCAATATCACTCTTGGATTTTGTAGGCAACATTTAGTTACTCATAAGTCACATTTTAGCCAACTCTATAGCCACCCCTATGTCATGCTTGTTCATGCATTAAATGGCATTGTTTCATCTATGCATATAAATTGAATGCTTGTTGAGCATTTAATGTGTGCAACAGAGAAACATAGTAAAATCAAGTTGTACTAAGCTTTTTTTTCTAATAGATAATTGTATTACAACTTTTCAATATTTTATCAACTTTCTCCTATTAAACTCTCCTATCTCCCATATCTTGCACTATTATACACTAACACAATTTTAGCACTAACAAGTGGTATCAGAGTACAAGTCAATCCATCTTTGCACTACTCCAAAAATGACTTTATCAAACAATCCTCAACAACAATTGATTCCAGTCCTTACTAAGGAAAACTATGATTACTGAAGCAACAGATTTAAAGTCATTATTCGAGCATCTGACCTCTAGGAAGTGGTGGAATAATGCATACATGTAGCACCAGCAACAAAGTCTTATGCTCAAACTACTAGAGAATCAACAACACCAACCTCGGTGTCTAGCACAACAAAAGCCTCTACCTCAATCTTAGATGATCAAATGAAGGCGTGGCAGAAAGATGCAGATGCTCTAGCAAAAATTCATTAAGCTGTATCAGATCCAATTTTTCCAAGAATTGTGAATGCAGCAACTGCCAAAGAAGCATGGGAGATATTAAAAAATGAGTTTCAAGGCACTGTTAAGGTAAGAGGCATAAACAATTACTATGATAGAGTAAATGAAATCATCAATAAGATGATATATCATATCAGACAATTATTCAAAAATTATTGATTTCTGTTTCTGATAAATTTGAATCCATGGTGAATGTGTTAGAATCAAAAAATATTGATGAGCTTACTCTAGTAGAAGTAATTGGCTATCTACATGCTTGTGAACAAAGACAAGCAAAAAGGACAGAAACATTTATAAAAAGAGTTATGCAATCTTCTCATAAAAATAACAATTCTTCTTCAAAGAAAAATAGAAAACAGAAGAAGAATTGGAAAAAAAAATCTAATTCAGCAAGCTGTTCAAGAGGAGAAAAGAAAGGAAAATATCCTTATTGTGGTGTTTGTAGAAAAAAAAACCATCAAGAGAAAAACTGCAGGTTCAAAGGAAAGTCTCCATGCAAAAATTGTGGCAAACTTGGCCATGAAGAAGGAGATTGCAAGTACAAGAACAGGCGACAACAACCAGCAAAACAATAGAGTAATGTGTCAGAAGCCTAGGAGACTGACGAAGATAACATGTTCGTTGCCTGCCAAGTTGCTTCAACCTCAAATGATAAGACTTGGCTTGTCGACAGCGGATGCAATCACATGGCCAATAACTCACATATTTTCACTCAGCTTGACAATTTTGTCAAGATTCTTATTATAATGGGAAATGAAGCTGAAAAACAGCAAGTAAAGGCACTGTGAAAATTCAAACCAATAATGGCACTAACCAGATTAAAAACATGCTCTATGTTCCAGAATTGGATCAAAATTTGCTCAGTGTCACTTAACTCATGAAGAATGGCTATACTTTACATTTTGAAGGCTCTACATGTGAGATATAATATCAGAACAAGAATCATGTTATGAGCGTAGAAATGAAAAATAAATCATTTCTCATTCAATTGAAATATTCTGCAGAAAGATCATTAAAATTACGGACAGAAGCTGTCAGTTAGTTGTGGCATAAGCGATTTGGACACTGCAACTTCAATTCCTTGAAACAACTATCATAAAAAGGTCTAGTAAAAGATTTACCAACAATTGAAGATATCACAGGAGTATGTGAAGGCTGTTAAATGAGAAAGATGTATAGAAAACCCTTTCCTATAAACGCTGCTTGGAGAGCAACACAAAAGCTACAGTTAGTACACATAGGCATATATGGTCAAATGAAGACTCCATCACTTAACAATACCAAATATTTTATGCTCTTTATTGATGACTTTTCGAGAATGACATGGGTATTTTTCATGAAAGAAAAATCAGAAGTCTTCAAAATATTTCAAAGATTTATAGCTGCAGCTGAAAAAGAAAGTTACTATGAATTAAAAACTCTAAGAAGTGAAAAAAGAACAGAATACACTTCTTCGGAGTTTAACAAATTTTGTCATGAAGTAGGAGTACAACATCAGCTCACAGTTCCATACTTTCCATAACAAAATGGCATCTGTGAAAGAAAAAATAGGGTAGTTATAGAGATGGCCAGATCAATGCTTTAGGACAAGAAAATGCCAAACAAGCTCTGGGCAAAAGTTATTTTTACAACTGTATATCTTTAAAACATGTGCACTACAAAGGCTCTTCAAGACAAGACTCTACTTGAAACATGGAACACTAATAAACCATCAGTAAAACACTTAAAAGTGTTTGGTTGCATATGCTACATCCATGTTCCTAATAAAAAAAAAGGGCATAAATTGGAGTCAAAAGCAGAAAAAAGGCATTTTTATTGACTATAGCTTTGTCTAAAAGTTACCAAATTTATAACCTTGAGACTGAAAAAGTTATAGTCAGTAGAGATGTAACATTTGATGAGATAACAAGCTAGAATAAGGAAGAAAAAAAAGAAGAAAAACAAATTGTGCAACTGCTAACATTCACAGAAAACAATAAGCAAATTTTCAACATAGCACCAGCACAGAGAAACATAGAAGATGAAGAGATTGAGCCAACTACTCTAGAAATTACTTATTCACAAGCACCAATCAATCCTATATCTTGGAGGAGTTCATCATCATCAACAACTTCACTGATCACCCCACAAAAGCGAGGATTCAAATCATTACTAGAAATTTATGTGCAATGTGAATCCTACCATTTTACAGCAATTGAACCACATGCTTTGAAGAGGCAGTTCAACATGAAGAATGGATAGACAAGCCTTTGAACAAAGATCATGTTAGGGTAAAATGGATTTTCAAAACCAAAATGAATCCTGATGGCTCTATCTTAAAGCATAAAGCAAGGTTGGTAGCAAAAGGCTACTCACATCAATTTAGAATTTATAGTGGACTACAATAAAACATTTGCTCTAGTCTCAAGACAAGATACTATCAGGCTTATTTTGGCACTTGCAGCTCAAAAAATATGGCCAATATTTTAGCCTGATGTCAAATCATAATTTCTTAATGGAATTCTTGAAGAAGAAATCTATATTGAGCAACCACCAAGTTTTGAGGTCAAAGGTCAAGAAAATAAAACCTTGAAGTTGAAGAAGATACTATATGGTCTTAAACAGGCACTAAGAGCTTGGTATAGTAGGATTGATTCCTATTTTATACAACAAGGCTTCAAAAAAGGTCCTAGTGAGCCTACACTATACATAAAGACCTACAGGAGTGGTGAAAACATTATACTCTCATTATATGTAGATGAATTGATTGTAACAAGAGGGAATCCTATACAAGTTCAAGAATTCAAGCAACAAATGAAGAAGGAATTTGAAATGACAGACTTGGGTCTTCTGCATTACTTCCTTGGTATGGAAATCTCACAATTCAAAAATGAGATTTTCATATGCCAGAAAAAATATGCAACAAAATTGCTAGAAAAATTCAAAATGGAAGGATGCAAACCAATTGAAACTTCATTGGCTGCAAATGAAAAATTGTCAAAGGAAGATAGCAATCTGAAGAAGATGCAAGGCAATACAAAAGCTTAGTAGGTAGCATGCTCTATGTAAACACCAGATTTGGCTGTCACGTTGTGACACTCTATTTTACAGCTACACAACCTGACATCATGTATGCCACAAGTCTTCTTTCTAGATTTATGCAAAAGCTAAGCCATAATCATTTTACGCTACCAAAAGAGTACTCAAGTATATTAAGGCAACTGTTGATTATAGAATCAAATTCACTGCTACAAAAGATAAGGAATTGGTTGGGTTTACTGACAGTAATTAGGCTGGCTGTCTTGATGACATGAAAAGTACATCTGACTATGTATTTACTATTGGCAATGGGGTATTCTCTTGGCTATCACAAAAACAAGAAACCATGGCTCAATCTACTATTGAGGCTAAATAAATAGTAACTTGTGCTGCAGTAAATCAAGCTATCTGGTTAAGAAGAATACTAGCATACATGGGAGAAATACAAGAAGATTCTACCAAAATTTATTGTGATAACAAATCTGCAATTGCCGTTGCTAAGAATCCAGTCCAACACAGGAGAACCAAACATATTATGATTGAATTTCACTTTGTTAGAGAAGGAAAAAATTCCAAACAAATTTGCCTAAAGCATTGTAGTAGTCAAGACCAAATTACTAACATATTTACAAAGGCATTATCAAAGGCAAAATTTGAATTCTTCAGAAGTTAACTTGGAATATGCAAAATGAGCATCAAGGAGGAGTATTGACAAGTGATACTCATTTATGGAAGCATATCTCCAAAAAAAAAAAAATAGGATAGCTAAAGAAATTTTATGCAACATCATTTATGGCATTCAAATACATATTATGCATGTGAAAGCAAGAAAGAACTAGTAAAGGAAGTCAACATTGGTGGCTAATTAAATGGTGCCATTATCACTCTTGGATTTTGTAGGCAACATTTAGCCACCCATAAGTCACATTTTAGCCAACTCTATAGCCACCCCTATGTCATGCTTGTTCATGGTATTATATGGCATTGTTTCATCTATGCATATAAATTGAATGCTTGTTGAGCATTTGATGTGTGCAACGGAGAAACATAACAAAATCAAGTTGTACTAAGCTCTTTCTTCCAATAGTTAATTGTTTTACAACTTTCCGATATCAACTTTCTCCTCTTAAACTCTCTTATCTCCCATATCTTGCACTATCATGCACTAGCACAATTTCAGCACTAACAGCTATCCTGATCAATGAAGCCTTCTTTTTCCCTTTGGATTTTATCTCTATTGCAAAGAGAAAGAGGTCCAATATGACAAGCCAACATTCTTGTAATGCTCAACATAGTTCAAGCTCGTAAAAACTATTCACAATCATCCTATAACTTCGCCTTTCCATTTCCATAGCTCTGTTTGCAAAGAAGAGGGAAACGAAAATAAAAAATGAATGATAGAGAAGGATGAGAAAAAATGAAAGATGATGTGGCTAATGAGTTCAGTAAGTCATGTTAGTACTAATGTGCCATGTCAATTATCATGTGTTCAATTTTTTATAGCTTGTATGTCTTGTCAGCAAAAATCATTTAGTACATTTGATGGTGTTATCTTTTGTGACTAAGTTGGTGCATTTTTGAAACATTAGGGAAAAAAATGAAACAAACCAAATGTGATTGACAAAAATAAAACGAAGTATAAACGAAGGGGGCCAAAATAATACTTTTGTACATGTCAATGAAATTTTTTAAAAAATAAATTCTTAAATAGACAAAAACTATAAAATATAAGTAATTAATTATATGAACATACATATACATATTAGATGTGAATACCACATATAACATATTTTTATTTTTATTCATGATTAATTTAATTTATCTACCTAATTTTTTTGTTCTTAAAGTCCAAAAAGACACAAGTTTGTGACTATTGAATTCATTTTCAAAAGTTAAATCGCAACTTCAAATTCATAATTAAATTAATTAAAGGAAAAGTTTAAACAGACAAAATAATAAATAACACGATTATGAATATCCAAAATTTTGATAAAAAATAATATCAAAATTATATTTACTAGAACCAAAATAAAAAAGTTGAAATTAATATATATTTAAAATATAGTCTAAATAAAAACTTAATTAATATGAAATAAGTAATTGAAATAAAGTAAAGATAATAAATGTGAAATTAAGTACTAGTTTTTAAATATCAAATATAAATTAAAAAATATTTAAATATAAAGATTTAAGAAATTTATAAGATCTTGTCACCTGGAACATTCCACTTTTATATTCTCTTATTTATAAAGATAGTTATATTTTACTTCCATTTAATATACATTTAGTAATATTTAATTATTATCTAAATTAATAGTTCATTCCTACCATTTTGAGAATTACGCACAAAGCGTATAATTTGCCAAATAAACAAAGGGCTTAAAATACCTTTTTTGACTATCTTAGGTAGGGGTGTCAACTAGAGTCAACCCGGCTTGTCAAGGGTTGGTCCTTGATGAGCCAGGTCTAAATAAGTCGAGTTTAAAAATCTCTTTTATTAAAAGGGTATAAAAAATTTAACCCGACTCTATCCCTAGAAGATTACAGGGTTAAAAGGTTCTTAACGGGTCATAATATTAAAAAATTAAAAAAATATATAATTATATAAAATTTTTATATATAACAAAAAAAAGTAATCCATCATAGACTTAATCTTTCAAAAAAATTCAAAGACAATAGCATAAAATTAAAATTAAAATGATTAATTAATCATCCTCAATAATTATATTTGAATCTTACTTAGATTAAATTTGGTATAATTGTTAAATTGTCATCTTCTTCTTCATTTACAAAGTATAAATTATCATAAAAGTTAGTAATAATAATAAAAATAAAGAAAATTGAACAAGTTTAAAGTTAATAATTTTACTATTATGAACAAAAATAAAATCATACAACCAATTACGGGTACATGTGCACAAATATTAAAAGTCGATTAACTAAACATGGTAGGGATTGGAATACTTAGTATATCATATAACATTCTTGATAATTTTAAAAATCGATGTCTATTATCCTTCTAATATTATAAAATATATAAATTTAAAAAAATAAAATTCAAATTTTGACTCATCCAAATAAAGATAATATTGAAACTTCTCATTATTTTTTATATATTGGCTCTCAAATAATATATACTCCTATTAGTCCTCTATCATTTCAAGCACAATGACAAAAAAATTCAATTAACCAATTAGTTATATAACTTATATTACATGCTATTAAAAAGAGAACATAAATTATAATATATAAAGACTTAAAAAATTAAAAACATACATCAAATACATCCTTCAACAAACACTCAATTTCCCATACTTACATGAAATAAGTTAGAAGTAGGAAATGGAACGTAAAACTCAAAAATGAAGAGATTTTGTAAAAAAAAAAAAAAAAAAGCAAGCTCTATAGGGCTAACCCGGTCCATCAAGGGCTGAGTCCTGTAGGGTCGAGCCTTAAATGAACTGGGCAAAAAACAACCCTAATTTTTTAGGATCTATTTTTTTGACTTTCAACCTGTCTTAACGCTTGAAGAATTATGGTTGACCCATTGGATCCGACCTTATTTGACACCCATAATCTTAGGTTAACTTATATATCCATTAGGTAAGTTGCATGATGATAATTGATATGGGTAGAGATGAGCACGGATATCCACCTTTTACTTTTTTTTAATATTTTAATATTAATTAATTATTTTTATATCAATTTTTTAAAATTTTTTTAAATATTTTATACTATTCACTCATAAATAAAAATTTTAAAAAATTTACAAAAGAATATATAACATAAAAATAATAAATTAATACTAAAAATAAACAAATTAAGATAAAAAATAAAAAAAGTGAAAAGTAAGAATCTTCAAACTATCCTATAGCCTTAAAGTGAGATAATAGAATAGTAAAAACCTATAATAAAATGAGAAAAATGGATAGATATTCTTAAATTATGACTTTTTGCAAAAATTCCTTTAATTATATAAATCAAAAAATTGATTTAAAATTTTTTAGCACATTGAATTTAACTCTTTCCCTTTACATTTATAATTTTATAAATATTATAATAGTAATTTATGCATAATATTTAAGTCTGAATCAAATTTTAAATTTAAATATTAGTATTATTATACCATTACAGTTTGGACGAAGGGCAGTAATTAAACAAGCTCAAAAATTTTTATTTTTTTACATTTTATAATTTAAGAAGATCAAAGAATCATAATTTAAGAGTGTCTTACATTTTTCTATAAAATAATTCGCAACGCACAATTAGACAGATTGAGTCCAAAATTTAAAACGTGGAATTATTTGATAATAAAAATTTGTCGAAGAGCTTATATACTTAAATTATTAACTATTCAAAACATTATAGATAATAATCATTTTCATTACTCAAAATCTAAAAAAAATGCAATAGTTCAGTAAAATAAATTTTTGCTCATTTTATTTCTGAGGGTTGATTTGTTGGCTTAATTATACTTTTTCTGAACTAATATAATTAAGTACATATTTCCGTTACAAAAATAAAAGTATATAATTTTTTTAAACATCTCACTTGTCATTCAAATTAAGAATACATAGGATAAAAAATGAGGATTTTATATTTTTCTATCATAATTTTTACTTGCTATTGCAATGTCCTCTTTAATTTATTAATTATAGTATATTGCACCTTAAATTATTATAATTTAATCAAATTATCTCTAATTGTTTAATTAAATATTAAAATTAATAGTTTTAATTAATATGAGTTAATTATATAATTAAAAAATTTGATAAAAATAAAAAATAAAATTTATTATATAAAATAACACAAATATCTTAAAAATAAATGATATAAAATTTTTAATTAACTTTTATTTTTTATTTCTATCAAATTTTTTTTAAGAGTAAAAATAAAATTTAATTAGAGATTTTATATAATTTATTTTTAAGATATTTATGTTATTTTACATAATAAATTTATTATTTTTATTTTTATTAATTTTTTAATTACATAACTAACTCGTGTTAACTAAAATTATTAATTTTAATACTTAATTAAATAGTAAAGATTATTTGATTAAATTATAACAATTTATAATATAATGTATTACAATTAATATATTAAAAAAGAGATTACAATAACAATTAAGAATAAAAATAAAAAAATATAAAATTCCTTTAACAAATTAATTATCATAACCTTTTAAGGAAACCATATATGTCATGTGATTTTTAAACAAAATTTTTAAAATAATTAATTTACCCGTAGGTTTTGACTATCATTTTAGGTTGTAGGATAGTTTTTGAACATTCTCATCCCTCATTTTTTTTAATTTTTTATCTCAATTTTTTTATTTTATATAATTTCACTGCACAAAATCTACAGTGTCGTAGGCCAAACTTACCTGGACCCAGTGACAACCCGGTAACCTGATGCACCAGTTTTGTTCCTTCCAATCCGTATGTTAGCATGTATATTTATGAACCCCGTTCCAACCGGTTGCACGCTCTGATATTTTCTTGTTCGCAGAGCTTGCTTGTCTTATATATACAGACCCATGCGCGTTCGCTTCTCTCTGATAAAGTTAAGCCAAGGCTCTACTTCGCCTCAAGTGTGGTACTCTTAAGTTCATCTTCGCCGGAGGGTCATCGGAGAAAAACACATCCAACTACGTTTCATTCAACCGAATAAGAGTAAGTTGAAAATTTTTCATTCTCTGGGGCCTCATTCTCCTCGAGTTTCGTACTGCTCAGTTGTCTTGGGTTGCGTTTTCTGCGATCCGATTTTCTTGGAAAGAACAATGATTAGCTATGGAAGCGGGAATCTTATATTTTCACTTTCTTCTGTAGAAGTTGCGTATCTGATTATGTTTTGTTAATTTACAGGTTGGAGTGAGTTGAGAGGAAGAAAGGCGAAGAATTTTCTTTTTTCTTTTCTTGGAGTGATTTGTTAAAGAGTTCCCAGATTTCCTATTTCTCAAGTCTTAAAAGTTCATCTTTTGTAACAAGCTTTCGAGGAATTTGATTCTTCCAATCTTAATCTTTAGCTTTCCTCTGTTTATAAACTTCAGTTAACTCTCCTTTCTCTTCAATTTTAACCCTGTAAGCTAAGAAATGGGTGTGAAGGTAGCTACGAACTGTTTCCAATGGTCGCAGCTAGTTCTTCCTCATTCGCTATCTTATTCTCAAACACTAGCCTCTGCATTCTCATCTCCTTCGTTCAAAGAACGAAACCGCGGAAGCAATGGAGGGGGAGCTCTTGTTTACCGATTCGTGCATAAATTGGGCCGATCCAATCTGTTTGCTGTCCAATCGACATGGATTTGCAAGTCTCGGTCTTGCGAGTACCCAGTTTCCCCAGCTAGAACGATAAGAAGGGCCTGCAGTGCTAGCTTAGAATCTTTTTCGGATGAAGAGTTCTCCAAGAAGATTGAAGACTTAGCACTCAGAGTCCAGCTTTCGGATGATAATGACGATCAAAACAGTAAAGCTATAGATTCAGAATCAGAAATGGTTTTTGAATCGGCAGACGATAACAGCAACAGTTTCAGTGAAGAATCTTCCAGGGTCAATTTTTTGCAGGATCAAACACGAAGCCCAGTTTCCAAGCTTGATACTTTCGAGCCACCGTGGTTGGATATCTGGCCAGACACACCGGATTGGCATTGCGGCAATGAGATTATTCCGGCCGATATTGAGAGGAAAGCAAACCGTGTGGACCTTCCGTTTTCCATCAGAATCATAAAGAAGAAGTTGCAGCGGAAAGAAGGATTCAGAGAGGCAGGGGAATCGGCTTATTGCTCTGTAAACCAGGCTTTCTCATCTATGGTGTTTATAATTCAGGAGCTTCATAGCTATACTCTGCAAATGAGGGAAATTCTATTCTACCAAGATTTACAAGGGATTCTCGCTCGAGTACGGAGAGAAATGCACGCATCGTTTGTGTGGCTATTTCAGCAAGTTTTCTCTCACACGCCTACTCTTATGGTGTATGTGATGATTCTCATCGCAAATTTTACCGTATATTCAATGGGAAATAACACAGCCATCGTAGTCACCGCTCCATCACCAGCAGCCACGACGGAGATTGCTTCGGTGAGTGAAATTCAGGACCAGAAGAATCAGAAGTTTGATTCATCAGCGATCAAGACCTTCTCAGTCTCCTCTTCAGGTGGGAAAGCAACCTCCATTGGTGGAAACAATGGCAGCGGTGGGAAGTTCCGGCTGGTGGTCATTGGTGCAGATGGTGATGGCGGCTTCGACGGGTCAGACCATTACCACTGCACGATCCTCCCCGACGGTGCTTCTCAGTTATCTTCATTACGCAGAACAGGGGAAACAGAGTCTGTGGCAGAGCAAGAGACCAGACAAGAAGATAAAGAATATGCAAGTCTAAGGAATTCCATAGTGGAAGAAGCATGGAACAGGCAAGCTGGTTCGAGAGGCAAAGCTCTGGACCACAACACCACGAAACGATTCGTTTCCTCGGTGTCAGTTAAAATTGAAACCGATGATTATGCAGAGTACTTGAGAACAGAGCTTTTGTATCAGACAGGCTTGTCTCAGGAACCCAATAATCCTCTGCTTCTAGCCAACTACGCTCAGTTCCTCTGCCTCGTTGCCCACGACTACGACAGGTGCATATTTTTTAACCCGTTTGTTAATTTTGGCAACTTTTAACTTTTAACTACTCTGCTTAAATTTGAATATTGGTTTTAAATTAGGTTTTTGTCACTGTTTGAATCATACTGTGGGGAGTTGGTGTTTACCTTAGACAATCTGGCCATTTGGAAAAACGGTTTGTGCTATTAGAAAAAAGAATGAAAGAAGTATTGTTCATTTGTTCTGTTATAATTAGTTGAGAAATTTGTAATGATCAGGGCGGAGGAGTACTTCAAGAGAGCGCTAGGGGTGGAGCCCCCGGACGCAGAGGCATACGATAAATACGCAACCTTCCTTTGGAAGGTGAGGAACGACTTGTGGGGTGCAGAGGAGACTTATTTGGAGGCCATTTCTGCGGAACCGACCAACTCCTATTATGCTGCTAACTACGCTCACTTCCTTTGGAACACTGGTGGCGAGGACACGTGTTTCCCTCTCACGTCTCCACACGCTCCTGAAGAACTTTAATTAATTAATTAAAACATATTTAAAGAAAAAAATATAGTATTTTACTTTAAAATTTTTATTTTTTTAATAATATTATTTCTAAACATCTCTAGTATATATTTTTATTAATTTATTAATTACATTAATTATTTTTTTATATTATATTTATAATAAAAAATAAAGTATGAGAAGAATGTGAGAGAAAAATATATTAAAATATTATTTTTTTTTCAAACCTTTTTCTTTCACGTGTTGTGATAATATTTTTACGAGATAATAAAGGAAGTAAAGAGGAAGGTAGAATAACATTTCTCTTAAACGCTGAACAGCGGAGACGTGAGGGAGGGGATTCAATGATCGTAAAGAAATTGGATGTATGCTTTGCAAAATTGTCAACAAACGGCAGTGCGTTTAACATTGCATGTATTATCATGTTTCTTTATCTGCTTTTGTTTATTTATTTATTTATTCAGATTGATCAACAAATCACATGGCAAATGTAATTAACCTGTTCTTCTTAAAATAATGCCGCCTTGGATTTAGTTGCATTCAATATTATGAAATAAGAATTTTGATGAAAAAATGGGTAAGAGCATGATGTGATATTTATAATGCACATTAAGGTGCTATTTAGTATGCTGGTATGTAATTATATCTTTATGTTTGATGATGTATTATTATCTAATTGAGATGTATGGCATCATCTAACACTTAAAAATTATGAAAATTTTATATCACAATGTTTTTAATTTTATTAATTTTTAAAATATTAATTATATTATTTTTTAATTGTCATTAAATATGAAATTTTTAGATATTATAATATTGTATATATTAATATATTATATTATGATAATAAAAAATATTAAATAATTATCTTATGTAACGGTTATATCATATAAATTATAATTAATTTTTTCCTTTTTTATTTGTACCATTTACACAATGCACTTTGCAACATTTGAATAAAATATTATATCATATTATTTGATGTGATATGATATAATCATTATATAATATAATTTTTTCCAAAATATGATAGTTTGTAAGATATTACCTCCTCACTTACTTTTCTTTTGCTTTTTCAAGCAGAATTGTTGGATTCGCTGTAGACAATTCATAGTTGGTGTGGTGTGTAATTATTTGTTTTTGCTCAAAAGAATGAATATTAATAGTGAAGAGATAAAGAAAGAATCTGACGAATGAAAGGCTGGAAAATGAAGGAAAGAATGGTAACGTTAACAGTTTTGGAGGTTAGAAAAGAATAATTTTCTCTTTGTAAATTCGTTGTCATTTCCTTTTCTATGGAATTGATTCTCCTTTTGTTTTCTTTATTTTGAATAGTATTAGTTTCTGGAAAAAAAAATTGATCACAAACAATACATTTTTCCTAATTTAAGTGAATTTGAGGGGGAAAAATCCACCAATTAAGTGTACAAAATAGCAATAATAAAATCGCCAAGAATGCAAAAACTATACCACAAGGACACCAAGATTTTTAACATGAAAAATCCTCATGTAAGAAAAATGATGGGACCTAGTGCAACAAAATAATCTACTATAAAAATATCAATACGTACAAGGGTAGCCTCCTAGTCAACCACCATAGCTCACAAGACTAGGTTTGTTACAACAAGTATGCATACATTTATAGGCGTACAGTTACGCTCATTCATTATATTTTATGGAGTCATAATTAAATGAAAGTGTTTGCTATCATATAATTACTCACAATATGAGTGGAGTCCACGGGCACAATATGTGTGGCCCATTTTATGCGTGTAGGATCCACTCACATAGTAAATGACTGAATGGCTACCGCTTCAACAATGAGGCAGTAGCTTAACAAATGCCTTAAATGAATGTAACACAAAATTTGGTGTGATTACTTGAGGAACATAGATGTGATTAATCTATTATTTATGAATGCTTACTTGAATTGTCATAAATAGTTATATCATGCATCAATACCATTCTATAACCTTGAGGATTTAAGATTAGTTATAGACGAAATGATGAAATTGCATTTCTTCAGAGCATGAGTATTGCATGGAAGCATTCATGGCTTGCATTGCATATGCATTATGAACTGAGGATCATTTTAGGCTGGAAACGAAAACATCATGGTGGCTCTTGTAGAGAATACTTCGGAATGAAAAGGTCATCAGAGTTAGATCCACTTTGGCTGGAAATTAAGGACATGCATTGCATTATCACTCATCGAGACTACTTTGAGTCGAAAAGTGTCACCACCTACCTAGGGTTTGCGACTAGTGTAGGTTGAGGACCTTGGGGACCCCTTCCTACAAGCCTTACTATGCATAAATTGACAAAAATCCTAAAACAAATATTAATGTGAAGTAAACAAAATACTTGATTTTCTTGAAAGGTGCAAGGTTCAAAAGTAATTTTAAATGTCCTTATGTGACATACAATTATACATATGTAAAAGAAAAATAACAATTGTATGATGACTCAATTAGTATGACTTCAATATGCATGAACGTAACCTTACTGTACGGCCATCAATAGAGCTGTTAAAATGGCCTAGCTAGTTAAAAGGGCGGGCCAAGTTTAGGAGTGTGCAGCCCACCAAATTAGCAAGCTGGCCCCACCCTGCTCCTACATGGCATCGCTGGGCGGGGTGGGGTTGTCCACCAACCTTCTCTTTAAAAATAAAAATTGAGTTGTGATGTTGTTATGAATCAAACCTAGATCTCTAAGAAGACACAATAACATTTTTATCACTAATCTACAATCTCTAGATAACGTACAAATAAATTTAATATAAATATATTATATGTAGTGAGCTAGCCTGCCAACCCACAACCCACCAAATTGATGGGCTGACCCAGCCCGACTTGTCTAAGAGGCGAGCTAAAGCGGGTTTGGGGCAAGCTAGCTTGGCCTATCTTGTTTGCTAGCTCTAATCATTATGGTGGTATGGCCATTGACCAATGAATTAATGATCAACTACATAGGTATAGGAGATTTTTCATTCGTATATTATATTATTATTTTTATATTCTATCAAAAAATATTTTAAAAAGAATAAAATATTATATAAGTTTCTTTTATATGGAATGATTTGTCTGTAAAGAATATAATATAATTAGACGCATATATATGAAATTATTTTTTAAATATTTTGATACAAGCCAAAGTAAATTATTTTTTTTATATTTTCAAAAATTATATTTTATAATATTATTTTATGAAAATTATTTTTTTAATATTGTGTTAAGATATAATTTTAAAATTATTTAAAGTTAAAATAATAAATCTAAAAAAAGTATATGGATAAAAAAACAATAGACATCATTTAAATACATGTCTTTAAAGGTATTTAAATAACATTTTTATAAAATGTTAAGATATAAAATATTATTATATTTAAAACTTTTATATTTATATCACAATTAAAAGTTATAAAGAAAAAGGTAAATTATTATTTTTTCGTTTGAAGTTTAATAATATAAGACTCGTATCTTTCTTATTTTTATCCTGACTATAAAATGATAAATGTACCAATTTAGTCTTAACATCAATGTATAAGAATTCAAGAAATAAGAATAAATTAATATATTCATATGAGAAATTGAATGCCATTTAAAAAAATAATAATGAATGTTATATTATGAATTTCAAAAAAAAAATAATTTACACTATATATATATATATATATATATGTATATATATGACTATTATTTTATTAAAATTAATAAAACAAAATTTACAAATGTAAGATTGTTATAGGTTTTTGATCATTCCAAATATTATGATATCTTATCAAGCATTTTTTGTAATAATATTGTACTCATACATCTTAAACCAAGCTGATTATGACAAGAGATACCTTAATTTTATTAATTTTTAAATAATTTAAATTCTAAAAATATGTATATAATAATAATAATAATAATAATAAAATCTAAAATTTGCCGCACATTAAGTGTAATTTAGAAATATCAAGTTACCTTATTGGATACCATATTGTATACATTCATAATTATTTTATATTAATTTATTTTCCATGAGCAACGTTTTCCTTGCATGTGCTTTTCCACTTGCAATACTTTTCTATCTCCCTTTTAAAAAAATAGTGCTTAATGTATTTTTGATCATCTTAATTTATTAAAATTTTAATTTTAATTTTCTTAATTTTATTTTATTTTAAATAATATAATCTTTATAATTTTATTAAAGTTTTAGTTTTAGTTTTTTAGGATAAAGTTATAAGGACAAAAATTACAACTTTGTTGTAACTTTAGTGAAATTAAAGGGATTATATTGTTCATAATAAAATTAGGGGGACCAAAATTGTAACCTTGACAAACTAAGAAAACAAAAAAATACAATTAAGCCAAAAATACTATTAATCAATTTATAAAAAAGTAACCACAATGAAAAATAATTATTATGTTAAAAAAAGCTATTATTTCATTTCAAAATTAATGTTAACACAATTTATGGATATCAAAACATATATTTTATCAATACTAAATATAATATATTTAATTAATTAATTTTATAATAAAATAAAAAATATTATAAAAAACATAATCATATTTTTAATTATGATTATTTTTTTATAAAATATTTATTCAAAAATTACTTTAAAAAATAAAAGAAGTTTTTTAAATACTTGACAAGACATTATATTTTATAACGATGTTGTATAAGATTTTACTTTTTTAATGTTATTACTTTTGTATCATTAAGGTTTTTTAAGATATTAAAATAAAAAACATATTTTATTTTAAAATTTTTGAATTTAAATTTTTTAAAATAATTAAAAAAATTCTTAAATGTGACACAAAATTTCCTAACAAATGCCTATAATTCACCAACCAAAATTAAGAAATAAGACACCTATAAAAACATGTGTGCCTATACAACACTATTATAAAATAATGATATTAATTTAAGAAACACTTAAAAAAATAATTTTCCCAAAAATAAATATAAGTATCAAGATATCTCACGGAAAAAATGTAGTCCCGAACCATAATTGTAAAATACTGTGCTCCAAGCTTTCAATTTGCATTTCTTAATAATTATTTATTTTTTTTATAAACTAAAAATTTTAATAATTTATAGATAGCATATGTAAACATTTGATTTTGTCCAGATAATTTTTAAAATTTAAAAAAAAATTCAGAAAAATTAAGAAAATATGAAATTGGGGAAAAGTAGTAATATTGATAAAAAATCATAAAATATGAAAAAAAAATAGAAAAATGAAAAATGAAATGACTAAAAACAATCTAGATCACAAAAAAGTATGAAGTTTCATCTTTATTTATAAAAAATTAGAAAATTAAAAAGGAAGAAGAGTAAATAGAAAATGAAAATGAAAAATTCCAAGGAACACCATACAGAATTCACTTCTCTTTTCTTTTTCTTTTTTTTCATTTTTATTTGGTTCAATACCCAATCTCCTTGTCTCTTCTTCATTTTCAACCCAATTTAATCTCCATGCACCTTAACCCACCAAAACCTACTGCGCCTTTTCTTGGTAGTTTCGGCCACCTAGCCTAACATCCCTTAATTTCCTTTATCCAACTTACTCATACATTAGCCCATAACCAAGCCCGGTCCATCATTCACCATTACCATTTTAACCTAACCATCATTTTGGCTTTTCTCTGCATTTCCACCCTAGCCGTAAGAGTCTTCCCCTTATCCTTATGAAAAATGTTATATCCACATCCCCTTATACACATTCCTCCCACACTCTTATTTTTTAATAATATTTTAGTTTACGTGGCAGCACCTTAGCAAATAAACTCTTCACTTTTTTCATTCATTCCCCTCATTCTCACTTTCCTCTCATATCCCACAGCTCAGATCTTTAGAATTCGATCCTCGCTTAGCTCCAGCTTCAAAGGTCTGATATGTAGTCCAATTTTCTAGTAGAAATGATGGGTTGAGTCGTTCAACTGTCATGTAAAGAACAGAAAGGAGAAACTTTATAGTCGACAGAAGAGCGATTGCAAGGGATAAGGGAAAAAAGACAGATAGTGCACAGATTGACTTTTGCTACTGCTTGTTACTAAGGAAGGGAAGAAAATGGATTAAGTCAGGACACGATTAATTAAGACAGAGCGATGTCGCCGTTTCTCTCTTCAGCCTTCCTCAGCATTCCTCTTCGACACGAAGATAGAATGAGCCTGTTTACAACATGCCTGACGCTGGTTCTTGAAGACGGCAAGGCGAGAGATGGCGAGGTTAACGAGAGGTGGTGCGCCTCCCCTCTTTATAGAGTTTGCCACTTTCTTCCTTTGACCAGACTGAAAGTGACCATGGGGAATTTTGGGGAAAGATTGAGATGGTTGATGATGTGGCTATCATGTGAGTAAATAAATAACTAAAATAAAGGGGGTGTAGGAGATGTGGGAGAAGTAGGGTGTGGAAATAAAAGGACTCTATCCTTATCTTCAAGCCACCCAAGTTGTAATACCCAAATTTTTAAAAAATAAAAGATGTAAAATTATAAATACACAAAATAAAATAAATAAAGGAGGGCATAAAATAAAATAAACAAATGAGGGCTTAACCATAAATAACCTAAAGCCTAGGGACTAAATAGAAAAACCATAACTTTAAAATATTGCAAAGAGGCCCCTCTCACTTTTAAAACTCCTAAGTTAGCAAACATAAAACCCCCTCTCCCAAAACAGCTCCAGCCGATGCCTATAGCAGAGAAATTCCTTCTGCAAGTTGCTCTCCTGCTTCCTCCATAAACGGGAAACTTTCTCTCCGCCGTTCGTCGTCCCCAGGCTGTGCTTCCGTCCAGTTGTGTAGTGGCCGGCGTTGGGTGGCTGGAAAAGCTTCTCCTTGGGCATTAGTGGCTGTGACATCGTGGTGGTAGGAGGAACTTCTCCTTGTGTGTGGGTGTGGAGTGTTTCCTCGTGGAGGGAGAATCTTTGGAGCAAATCCATTGTCTTGGGTAGATTTCTTCTCTTTTCCATATGAAAATTCAGTCTGTATAGTCTCTTGGTGCCAATATTTTTCTATTTATGAATTTTCTAAAGTTGAACTTTCTTGTGGGTAATAGGGTTCCCATCTTAATTGGTTATTGTTAGGAAGCTTTTGGACAATGTCAGCATAAATAATTCTAGTAACTCCTCTGTTTCTCTAATTGGTACCAATGGAATTGTCATTCCCATTTCTTTTTATTCATGTGCAATGATAACAAATTTATAGTTGTATTTTATACTTTGATTTGCTTGCCCAGTTCACTGTCACTTATGCTATGGTGATTATTGGGTAAATCCTATATATATATATATAGAATGATGAAATGAGAAATGAAATAAGAATTTTACATTCTTAAGTTGTAATTAAAGCTTGACTGAAGTCTAGGATAACTAAAGCATCTCTGACTAATTATCATATAGAGGCATTGGAACCAACCCCTTCGAGCCTATACCAGTAGTGAAGAGAAAGTTAGTTTTTGGATCGAACATCGAATTGACAAACCAAATTGTGAGTGGATTCTTACTTAACTCTTGATGCCTGAATTTGTTAAATTTTAACTTATGGTTCAATGACTTTATTTAAGTATGATGTTAGAAGTGATTTTTGACAAAAAGGATATATATATATATATATATATATATATATATATATATATATATATATATGATTATTGATAATTAT
>JASKGM010032673.1:0-25096 GCA_034509205.1 Ceratonia siliqua
CGTGTCTGTCTTTCATTGGTTGGGGAGATGACTTCATGCTTTATAAGTGTAATGACTGTTATTTTGAAGGTAACAAAAGTTTGAACCAATCTAAATCTCCCTCTCTTTCTGGAGGTGCACTTCCTCGAAATAGTGCGTAACACCCTTCCTGTGATGGCATGTCACATTCCAATTATGAGCTTGTGACCGGCATAGGAGGCTACTGCATGGATAGCATCCTACAAGCCTACACATATATTCATATGCAGCCATAACAAAAAATCAATTGGAGAGGAACTCAATTACCATGTAATAACTAAAGACAACTCAAGGAAAATTTTGACAAAGTTTTTCCTGGAATTTGGGCATTTCCAAATACAAACATAAGACCAAATTGGGTGGACAGACCCACCTCAACGCATAATTAGGCTTCCATAGCCATAACACAAAAGTTAAAATATATCACAACACAAGACAATATGCTAGACCTTTGATCAATACAAGACTATACACAACCTAATCTAACTATCCAAGAGCCTGATTGTTGCTTCAATTATCTCCTAGGAATACTTGCCATTTAAACTGGAGGAAAAATAAGGGAGTTTGTCATAGACTTGGTGAAATGAAAAATCCTTCACCCAAGGATACAAGTTTGAAAATAAAGTAGTATATATATTTTATTTAAATAATAAGGTAAAATAAACAAAATAATTATACCCATATACTGATGCACATAAGGAAATACAATTATGGTCATAAAATCTAAGTACTAATATTTATAGTAAAATACAATTAAAGGTGAAGGATATATGCACGGGTGCTATAAACTCATCTCATGAGATCCATGTCATTACCTTGTAAATTTTATATACTTGTAAGCTTCATGTAATAATTCATGTATCAGTATATATAAGAGCAAATAAGTGGACATTTCATATATTTATAAATATATGAATACCTTGCACTTACTAAATAATAATTTTTTTTATATAATACACTAAATAATAATAAAATACTTTTTATTACGTTGTCCAAACAACAACAAAAGATATTTTGGTCAAAAAAAAATTTCAAGCAAAAATGTTTTCCATCGAAAGAAATAGACCCATAATTTTAAATAGCAGTATGAATTCATTCAAAAGTTTATTAGATGTACTTCCATTCACTAAATTGTGTAAACTCATCCCGATTATATATGTTACTTTTAAATTAAGGTAAAGCTCAACAGCAACAACCATTATCTTGACTAGTTGCCTAAAATTGGTAAGGTTTTCTTAGAAGTAAGATTTGTGTCATCAGAGTGTGTGATTTCCAGTCACCTAGCTAGCGAGCCATGTTTTGAGTTGCATTTAGTTTTTTGTAATATTTCCGATATATGAATAGTTTGCTTTTGATAGAGTGAAACTCCTTTCTATTTTCTTAAATAACTGCGTTCATGTGCAAAGTCCTATTTAAATATTACCGAAGTTAAGGAGCACCCTCGACTCCATGCTAATCACGACCTCGGTTTAAAGACATGACATGTCATTTATTTTTACTCACTGGAAATTAAAAATAAAACATGATTTTCATATAAGAATTTAATATGAAAATTTTAGAGGTAAGAAAAAAATTTTGTATTCTTTTAAAACGTTTTCCCCCTTAATATGTTTCCTACAACATCTTAACTGTAGCAAATTTATCTTTTTACATTTTTTAACAAGCTAACATAAATAAATATAAGCTAAAAAAACCATTGAAATCTTCTTTTTTTTTTTTCCGATACAAGCACTACTACAAGAAACAGTGGTTTTGATGGTGACTTTTCAGTGATGACGAAAAATTCGTCACTAAAAGTACACTTTTAATGGCGACACTTTTATGTAACCACTGAAACAGCTTGTCACCAAAGATAAAAAAGTTTGCCCATTAACTAGGTGGGAAAACTATCAGTGGCGACATAAATGGAGTCGTCATTGAAATGCTTCAGTAGCGACTTTATGTTATTGCAAAAACTCTTAAGTGGTGACAGACATATGCCAATAAAGAGTTTCAGCGGAACTCTATTGAAGTTGCCACTAAAAGATAAAATATAATATAATTTTTCTATTTATTTTTGTAAGTTTTTTATTTTTAAATTCTATTTTATTTGAAAATAGTAACAGACACTTATTTTAACTACTACCTACTTTACACTTTTTTGGATAATATTTTTATTTAAAATTTTTTAAAAAAAATTTAAATTAAAAGCAATAAGTTTCAAAAAAATAAAACAGGTTTATAAATTCATAATGGAATTAAAAAATGTAAAAAAGTTTGTGTTGATAAATTAATTTTAAACATTAAACTTTTCCAGCCAAAGCATTGAAAAATTATAAAACACAAAAAGAAAATAAAAAGATTAAAAATAAAGAAAAATAAAAAATAAAAAATACTAAAAAGAATTATATTCCAAAAAAAAAAGTCAAAATGACTTCTCTCCTCTCTTTCTTTTTTTTTTTTGGCTTCTCACACTCAAGAAATTGTCCCATCATGTCCGACTGTGTCCAGTTAAATCATGGCAATCCGTTTGTGCACGAACAATTTAACATGCCTTTTTAGAATTTTTTTTCAAAAATGCATTTTTTTAAAAAAAGTCATGATCATCCTATCTCATACGAATGGCCACACTGTACTTAACATGACGGTCATGATGCCAAAGGATCTTTTTCCTAGGAAATTATAATCACTCTTTCTTCCCTCAGTCACTCTTCTCATCTCTTACCCATTGATTTTTCTCTGCCTTCAGGTCTTCCTTCTTGCCGCTCACTCTTTGCTGTCATCATTGTCGCCTGCCGTCCTCTCTCTTATCGTTGTTGGACTTTTCATTTGACTTCCTAAGCTTTCATGTATTCTCTATTTTTCTCCTCTCTTGCAGCCATTTGGTTTGCAATTTTGGGTACTTAGTTCTATGGTCACTGCGTTTCGTTTTTTTGCTTAAATTTTTTCCCTAAACTTTGTTCTCTTCAAAATTTAAAACCTAAAACAGTTCTACATAATAATCTATTGAGTATGGGTATATAATGTCCAACTCTCACTTTGCAATTTGTTTTGGACCTTTTTTTAAAGTTTGTATAATGTCTCTAGAATTGGATTCTTTGCAGTCTTTCTCCCATAAAACTTACTCTCTCCATTTCAAAATAATAGTCATTTTAAATGTTTTATTTTGTTTCAAATTATTTATTATTTTACATTATCAATGAAATATTAATTATTATTTTTCTAACTTTACCCTTATTTATTGTTATCTTTAATGTATTAATTGACTTTGTTTTCTTAAAAACCCTCAACTAATTTATTTATACAATTATTTTTTTCTCTTATCATCTCTTTTCACGCCCTATCAGATTTAAGAGTTTAAATTGACTTTAATAAGAGTAATTTAGTTTAATAATGTTCTAACAAAGACAGAGGAAACAAAGCAAATCTCTAATTTTGAATCTAGTCTCAACATTAGTCCTACTCCCTTAGATAAACCCAAAAACATCAATTTCATGGAGGTTTAGATACAAAGCTAAATCATCTCAATCTCTAAACTACAAAATTTTCAACTTTTGTGAAATTGGGGTTTAGAGATGGTTACTAGATCCTACAAGAAAATTGACTTTCAGTGACGATTTTTATATGACGAACATAAAAGTTGCACTAAAACAAGATTTTCTGTGATGACTTTTAAATGTCATCATTAAATGTAATTGTTAACAACTTTTAGTGACAACTTGTTAATTGCGTCACTAAATCTAAACTTTTCAGTGACAACATTCATTTGTCGTTACAAAAGGTATTCAAAAATCATCATTAATTGTTGTCACTAAACACTTTTTGTGACGACCTTTACACGTCACTAAAACTAGAGTTTTTTTGATGACATATGATATCGTCACTAAAGTGAAGTTTTTTTTAGGTGCCAAAAAAGTCAGGATTTAATGACGACAATTAGAATGTCGTTACTAAAAACTTTTTACGATGACTTTTACACGTCACTAAAACTAGAGTTTTTGTGATGACATTTTATGTTGTCATTAAAAGTGAAGGTTTTTGTTTAGGTGACAAAAAAGTCAAGATTTAGTGACCACAATTAGAACGTCGTTACTAAAAATCTTTTGTGATGACTTTTACGCATCACTAAAACTATAGAATATGTTGTCACTAAAAATGAATGTTTTTCTTTTAGGTTACAAAACAGCACCATTTTGGCACAATCCCCTTTTTTTGCCCTCCCCCTTAATTTCCCCATTTCCCTTGCTCTTCTGCCATTTATATCTTCTATATCTCTCTTCGAGGACTAATCTTTGAAGAAAAATAGTGTTGTTTGAGGGATCTTTTGATATGGGAGAAGTTGCTGCTTCAGGTTTTGAGTGAAGATTGGGAGTTCAAGATCTGGTCATTCTCATTCATCAGGAAGGTAAATTTCCTCATTTCATCTACTATTTGATCTATGTTGCTTCTTATCTTAATCTAGTTTTCTTTAGGGAGGTAAAATTTAGGGTTGTTATTAATCTAAAATCACTTTTGCTTTAAGATTGACATTTTTTTTAATTAGAAATTGCTTTTCTGTTATGGTTTGGACACCAGCGTCAACTTCGCTAAATCTAGAAAGCCTTACTTGTCCTTTCTTTTTCTTTTTTATTATATTCTTAGTTTACTCCATGATTTTCATACAGTTAAATTCCCCTTTTCTATTGGTTTCTCTTTCCACATTATTCGCCCTTTCCTCCATATTTTTTATCCTAGCAAAATTGTTTCCTACCTCTCACATATATAATTGTTCATGCTAGTACAAAAAATGTATCAAACTCCCAACAATATCTGTGTCAAACACTGGATGGGATAGATGCTTCTTATTAGATATTTTATTTTGCACATATCAAATCTGTTGCTATCACATTAATATCTATGTCAAATAAGATTTAAAATTTTTTCCTTTTTTTGAATATATCTCCTTAATTATTAAGAAAAAAGGAAATGGTGAAAAAAAAACTATTAACTCTTTTCCTAAAATTCATTCAATCAAATAATTGAATGTTAGGTACCTGCATATCATTGGTTTTGGGATCTGGTTTTGCTTTTTTAATAGAAGGGATTGGAAAAGGAATCATTGTGAAGCTTTTCGTTCAAACCCTACATTCATTTTTTTCATATCTATTCCCTTTTAACAAAGGGTAAATTAAATTATTATATGAATAGGGAGGCCTAAAAGGCTAAAACTGAAAGGTGTAAATGGAAGGGAATGAAAGGTCTAATCGTAGGACCTGGGGGCTCAGCTATTTTGGGAGAAAGGTCTAATCGTTGAAGTGTTCTTGTCCAAAAAATAGAAGAAAAAGCTCTTTACACTTTTGTTCATGCCTTTGTCGACCATATCATTCCATGATCAATTTTACACTTTTGAGAAGCATGCTGACATGTTAGTAATTTAAACAATTATAAGGTTAAAAAATCTGCTAACGTAAGTTGTAATCAGGTCATTGAATATTTAACCCCCAAGGTTTATTATAACACTAGCTACTAGACATGATCAAGTGAGTTAATAAGTTGCAAATCAAACTTATACAAGTTCATACTACCGGTGTCCCTAAATAGAATTTGATTATGTTGATTTTGAAGTTTATAACTATAAGTGGCACACATCACATCATAGAAACCTCAAGGGAGTGAAGCCACCTTATGGTACATGGGTGTGACTGTATATATAATATATAAAAGGGGATCTTTTGAGTGGGTATGGTCCATTATATGTGCTCTATCTATTTCAATATTGTTGTCCTAAGACTCTCTGATGCAGGAGCATCCCCGTGTTCCTTGCCTTTTATTTACTTTAGCTTTTATTTCATTGAAGCTTTCATTTCAGTGTGTTTGTTTTAAGTTTTATTCCTGTTTAAGTGTACATATAACCAACACATGTTCTTTAGTAGCTTAGGATATATGTGTTTTAGTTCTCTGTTTGTATTTCATTTATAACTTAGCAGTCAACGGTTGGCACATGGCTCCCTTTTGGTTGCTTAGTTCTGAGTCCCATGATATATATCCCTATTCGGCTTATGTAATGGTAGTTTATGTTGTATTGTGAATTGAAAAAGAGGTTTTCTCTTTTGTGCAAAACCCTAGCGTTCTTTTATCTCTTTCTTCGTCCCTTTTTGAGTTGTTACAGCTTTAGTTACCTTTTCTCTTCCCCATACTGTATCACTCTCTGCGTGCTGAATGCTGATGCTTATCCATGTCTTTTCTTATTTAAACTTCTTTTCTCAAGATAATGACTTGAAAAGAAGTGAACAGTGGAAAAAGTCCTAAAATTGCTTACTTAAACAATTCCATCTAGTTTGTATTTGTCAAAAGAGGCCAAGAAAAGGATTGCCAATGAGAAAGTCGGTATGTGGAAATAGAATAAGTGTAATCAAGTCATATGCATGCACCAATCATTGCAACTTATAAAACCCAGCTTCTTTCATCATCTTCAATACTTCTTCCATGCATCCCTCCAAAAGAGAAGGCAACTTGTTTAGTATTTAAGAAATAAGTTAAGACATTAGTCAATAACCACATTCTAGAACTTAACATGTGTGACTGGCTTCTGATTATGATATAAGTGAATGATACTAGAAATTTGAAACATTAGTCAATACTCAATAGCAAATCAGCATTGCTGCAGAATCTACACATAAAACCAAACAGTCAAACACAAATCATATACTGCCATTCATACTTTTAATGCTATTTACCATTAAAAGGCAACTTGCAAAGATAATAAGACAACACTTTGAAAAAGAACTTTTATGCTCATGTATTGCATGGGTTACTATTTCTTGAATTTTGAATGCACTCAAACTCTGTAAAAGTAAAACAATGGCCAGGGATTTTGGGTTTAGGAATAAGGATTAAATCATTTCCATTCATGGACAGGAATTTTACCTTTTACATATACTTCACTTTCAATTCTCATCTTCCATAACTTAAAAAAAAATCCTTTTGAGCAATGAAATGGTGTGATTAATAGACTAATGGCAATTTTTATAATATCCATTTGATTCTAATTTAGATTGAATTAAGTTGTTGAGAATTTCCATGATTTGTTAAAAAAACAAAAAGAAATAGTTTTGTGATAATGGCATCAAACGATGGGCATGTGAAAGAGGATTTTTCTTGCATGAATTCAACCTATGTCGTGTGGAGGGTCTCTCAAAATCATGGGTAACACCTATTAATTAATGTGGTCTTGTATGGAGCACCTATTAATTAATGTAATCTATATAGGTTTAAATGATACAAAAATGTTAAAGGAGGAAATGCGTATTCTTTATTCTCTTGTGGCATATGCAAGTTTATCCATTTTTTCCCCAACTGCTTACTATTATAAAATAATGAGAAGAGTAAGATTAGAAGTTTCATTACATATCTTAATTGTTTTAAATGCTTAAAAATATATTTATGTAACCTATACAATACATGAGCATACAATGTATTGAGACCTAATGGACAGTTGTTCCTGATGAGTCACTTGAATATTAGATACATAAAGAGAGAGCCTATGTTATGTTGTGTGATAGGACAAAAGTTTATTGAAAGCATCTACAACAGGTTAGGAGTTGTGAATTGAATTTTATTTGTAAGAATAACCTTACTCTTTAATCTTTATTAAATTGATTCTAGAATATTCCATGATGCATAAGACAACAATTTGAAAAAAGACTTGTGTACCATCAGTCTTTCAAATTTAACAAGTTATTAGAATTTTTTTAAAGATAAAAATATTGACTCATGTCATAGTTTTTATAGAAATCAACTTAACAAGTTCTTTATTTTCCAGGTTGCTAGTCAATTACATCTTGCCTCTACAAATTCTGATTTACTTTCTTGTCATATCATATCAAGGTTAGTACTCTTGTTTTTTCGTGCCTAGGAACTGTGCCTAGGGCTGGTGATTATATTTTTTTAATATTTGGTGGATTATTGTGAGTATTATGCGATTTATAAAATGTGCACTTGGGAAAGAGCGATTTATAGTAGCTTAAACATAAACCGTCTACTTAGATTTCTCTGGAACATTATAATATGATAAATGCTATGTTGAAACTATTAGTTTCATACCTCTGAAACATTATAATATGAGCAACTTTTATAACCATATTGTATCCTATTGTTTGTATTCTAGCCTGGCCATAGTTGCTTATGATTAGTAAGTTGTTGTCCCATAATATTAATAGATATGATATTGTATTTGTATTTTTTGTAAGGGATAAGTCATTTGAAGATGTATCTTGGAATTGTCCATATTTTAGGAGGAACTTTAGCAAAATTTTTATGAGATTGGCTAATGTTGGATGTTGATGTTTTGTGTACCAAAGTAAATCCCATACAATTAAATGATGATATTGTATGCATATCATTTTGATGCATAATGGTCGTTGTTGACACTATCTCATTGTTTATATAATTATAGGGAATAATGGTTGATAAAGGTTGGATACAAATTATTCATTGTCTTGTTGGGCCTTTAATTTATCTTAATGGTATTTAACTTGAATATTATAGGTTTTTTATCTAGAAATTAATGAAGCTCCTTCTACATCGCATCCTTTGAAAGATACACGAAGAGAGTGATTTTCATGAATGAACTTTGGATATTTCAGTTTGATATGCTTATGTTAGATATCAGACTCAAATGTTTTTGTACACTTTGAGCTTCATCTTATCCGAAATATACTTAAATTTGAAATCTCAAATGTTATGTATATTGGAATATTATATTGTTCAATAAAGTTGTAGATTTAAACAAATATTATTAATAGTGTTGTTATAACAAGTTCAAATATATGTATTAGTTGATTATGATAAAATACAGGGGTTTCTATGACAACAAAAGAGCTTCAATGACGACATTAGCACATCACAAAAAAAGGTTTTAGTGACGACAATGCTAATATCGTTATAAAAAATGATTTCAATGACAACAAAGCATGTCGTCACAAATAAAGGTTTTTCTTGTTAAAGAAAAAGGATTTCGGTGATGACAATGCTAATGTTGTCACAAAAAGAGGATTTTAGTGATGACATTAGGAAGTCATCACAAAAATAGTTTCAGTGACGAGGAAGCATGGCGTCACAAATAATGGTCATTCTTGTCACAGAAAACTACTTCTAGTGACAACATACTTAGGTCATCACATAAACTATTTTTTGTGATGACAAGAAAGTCATTACAAATAAGGATTTTTGTCACGAAATTCTTATGTCGTCACAAAATGTAGTTTCTGTGATGACTTGTTTTGGCACCACAAAAAGTAATTTTTATGACTACTTATTTGTGTTGTCACAAATAAACGTTTAAGTGACAACTTTGATCGTCAGAAAAGATAACTTTCAATGACGACTTGTTAAATATTCATGAAACCAAATTGTCAATAAATCATTTAGTGACAACTAATACCATAACTAAAGACGCCTTTAGTGATGACATAAAGCCCTCACTAAATCTATCTTTTGAGACACCTGAGAGTCGTCACAAAAAATTTACTTTTAGTAACGACTTTGTTTTATCGTCACTAAAGACTTTTAACAATGAGGTATATGCAACAACTTATAGTCGTCACTAAAGGTCTTTAGTGACAACTTTCAATATTTTTTGTGACTATAAAACTCATCACAAAAAGTCCTTTTTTTTTTTTGTAGTGACAATGCACTTTGACTAATTAGCCATATTTTTAAATAAGAGTAAATTAATGATTTCTTACCTTTTTTAATTTACTTTCCTAAATTTAAATTTTAATACTCCTAAAAAATGCATTTAATTTAATTCAGTACAAATTTGATTTTTTTTAAGAAGTTTTACATAATTAATTCTAGTGATTATTATTTTAGTAGAGTAGTATAAATTGAAATATGTCCCACATCGCTTATTTCTCAATGGGCCTAGGCTAGAGCCTATATAAATATTTGATCTTTTTGGGTGTTTTAAACATCACTTTCTATTAATAAAATATTGAGTTATTTCTTTTTTCGGTGCTTTAGAATTTAGTTTTGCTAGAACAAATACATCTCACTTTGCTTTCATTCTGTGTCAATTCTGGACTTTAAGGGGGCGTTTGGTACAGAAAAAATTTCTTTCTCCTAGGAAACATGATTCCTGAGAGTCATGGTTCCTAGGAATCTTATTCCCAGGAATGTAAAAATTGTGTTTGGTTGGTTTCGTAGATTCTTGGGAATGATAGATATTTTCACGTTTGGTTTAGAAGCTATTTTCCTAGGAATTTAGGTAATTTTTACAAATATACCCCTATATATAAATTGTAAGAAATTTATATTTTTTTAAAAAATAGAAGTTGATGGTTGGGGTTTGGAGCTGGGGGCTTGGAGGTTTGGAGTTTAGAGTTTAGAGTTTGGGGTTTGGGGCTTATGGATTGGGGTTTGGGATTTGGGGTTTGGGTCTTAATATTTAGGGTTTGGGGATTTAGGGTTTGGGTGTTTGGGGTTTGGAGATTTAGGATTTAGAGTTTGAGGTTTTGATATTTGTGGTTTGGGGTTTGGAGTACTTGTGGTATGATAGTTTATGAGGAATGGTAAAATGATCATTTACATCCCTTAAATTTTTTCATGAGGCGGGAATCTAAGATTACCACCCCTCTATATGAAAAAATTTTTATGGTAAATTTACTTAAAAAGTGTTCCCGGGAATTCTAATTTCCTGGAAAAAATTTTTAAATCCTTGTACTAAACGTCGAAAATTAAGATTCCCGACTAGTGATTCCCAGAAAAGTTAAAAAAATGTTAGTACCAAACACCCCCTAAAGGTAAATAAATTATACTTTGCAATTTAGAATGACTTTAGATTGTTTCAAAAGCTTTGGATCAATATGAAGCGTCCAGATTTGAAAATACCCTATACACTTTGTGTATATCTGAAAAATTGCTAGTTATTAGTTATGCTTTATCATCTTGAACTAATTTAAAAATTACTTGAAGTTTTAAATTCTGAATTAATATGCTAAAAGGTTTGAAAATCACCGTACTGGCATGGTAAAATTGTTGAAGCTTTTGTCATCATGGACCAAAGGAATTAATCCCGAACTATTTTTGATATTTAAAAAGTTCATCGGTTTTTGATACTTGATTACTAATTTTTGACCAGTTGAAAATTTCACTGGTGTTTGATACTTGATTATTGATTTCTGACCAATTATAAAGTTCACTAGTATTTGATACCTTATTATTGATTTCTAAGATGTATTATATATTTTGATTATCAATCATGGAGTGATATTATATTATATATGCATCATGTTGCATTGTGCATTTATCGGGACAAGACATTCCCCGACTATTGATATCTTTATATGTTTAGTGTGGTTATTATCCCAAAGTCATTTTGATATTTTGTTTTGGTTTATTGAATATGTTATCTTGTCTATTTTGAAAGACAAATTTTAGTTTTGGAATTAAGCTGAGTTGCTTTTTATTCATATATACTATAGTCTATGTATCTTCCATATTTTTTTGTGTAGTATCCTAAGTTCTACTAGGCATTTTTTTACTCACTGAGTTGCATAAGCTCATCACATTCCTTTGATTATACTTTTAGATTTCAGATTAAGCCTAGAAGTAGCAATTATTGTCCTGTCTTGTTGTGAAATTATTAAAATATCAAATTAATGCTGACAAAAATTTTAAACAAAAAAATATTGGTGTAATATTTTAAAATTGAAACAAATTTGAGTGTATGATTTAAAGAAATATTCAGTATAAATTAAAATGAGAAAATGTATCACCAAAAAATTAGAGAAAGTGAGTATAAATTTTGCACACTTATTACCTTCAGATTTAGTGTCAGATTTGATGACTTTCTTAATGAATAACTTATAGAACTTTTATTTTGAAAATAAGACAATAATAGGACCTTGGCCCCTTATAATATGACCCATTACCCCTTATTCTGTTAATATAATTATTTATAGTTCATAATTATTTTAAAAATAAGAAAATAATTTTTTTCGTTGTTTAGTACATTTTATTTTATTTTTATAGGTATAATAGTAGCCCATCAACAATTGTAATTTTAAATAGAAAACCCCTTATAACAGGACCCATTTTTATGTGTTGGATCGGATTGAGCTTGGACTTAAGTCAATTGGCCTTTATATGTGTAGACTTATATTCAAATTTAAGCCCACCTTAAATTTAATTAACATTTATGAGTTAAGTTTTGATTCAAATTCATAAGTAAAGCCTGTGTTTAACCTATTATATTAGTTAATATTATTTTTGTAAATATAATTTATATTTTAATAAAATAATAATAATAATACTTTTTAAAATATAAAAATAGTTATAAAATCATATAATAAAAAATATATCACTTAGTTCAAAAAGTATAAGGTAGATTTGATTTATAAAAATTAATAAACTAAATTAGTAGGTAAGTGTTAGTAGGTCTCAATGAAAAAATATAAATATATATTTTTTATTATTAACTTATTCCATTAAATTTTTTGTGAATCAAATTTATTTGATTAAATTGTATACAACCTCATGTATAATTTATGACCATATATTAAAAAATTCATTAATGAAGTCTCTTAAACATATATTTTCATGCAAACTTTAGTAATTTTTAAAATTTTTGTGTAAATTAAATAAGTATTTTTTGAAACAAATTTTATAAAATTTACATATTATTTAAGTAGCTTTTTAGAAAGACGACACTATGTATAATTAATTTATTTAAAAGCTTTTGCACAGGTGGCGGAATAAGAGAAGATGAGAGTTATGAGTTTGCAGGTAATTGGCAGTTTGGGTAATGCAATTAGATGTTGTGTGTGATAACTTTTTGGTCGTTTCAGCATATGGGTTTATAGGAGACGTGGGATTGAAAGACAATTAAAGATGGGGGCAGCTTGGCCTAGGCTAATGGGATAAGGGATGAGGCTGGGTTACCCAAGTATTAGGCTTCTTGGATTTGGGCTAATGGTAATAGGCTTTAAACCTTCTCTCTTAAATATGAATACGTAGTCTTTAAATTTAATATAAATATTAAGCTTATTAGATTGGGCCAGGCCCATAACAGGTGCAATTACTCAGCAAGAGCCCAAAGACCCAACCCTAAACCAAAGGTGTGGTCCAGAAACAAAGCCATGAAGCTTCTGGCACTCCCACGATCAGAAACCTAAGCCACGTCGTCCAGGTCCCCACACGAGACAAAAAATATTTAAGGAAACTTTCGGATTCTGCTACAATTGTGTCGTCAAAAGAAGTTGTGAAGTATTCTATTTATTAGAAGAAACAAATTTAAGGAGGTTGTTTTCTATAGTTTATTATGCTGGTGGATGTAATAAAAATTAGTAAAAAGATTTAAAGATGGAAATACAAACTTGTATGTTTAGAACATGTACAAGACACTGTTTTTAAAATGTTATTTGTCCTCACTAATTGTTGCCGGGTTCAAGCAAATACGTTTTTAGGATTTATCTAAGCACCCAAAAAATAATATTCAGTAATGATATTATTTTTTCCTCAAGAACTCTTTTGAATAGATGAAAGGAAGTGAATAGAGAGAAAATAGATTATGTAAGTAATTTTTTTTTCTTATGGATTGTCTCTTATTTATAACATTTCATTAAACCATTGTGCCTTTTCATTGAACCATGGTGTTTTTCAATGAATCATTTTGTCTTTTCATTGAATTATGGTGTTTTTTCATGAAACAATTGTATTGTTTCATTAAACCATGGTGGTTTTCAATAAACCATTTTGTTTTTTCATGGAACTATTGTGTTTTTTCATTGAACAAACACAACTTTTAGAAACATCATTTCATTTAACCATTATATCTTTTCATTTAATATACATAACTTTTCATAGTGTTTTTTTATTGAAAAGACACTATCTTTTAGACACACTTTTTTATTTAATAAACACAATTATTTAATGAAACATGATGACTATTTATCCAATTAATTTAAAAATTAACTACCATTGTCCAACAGTGGAAACTGGGGATAGTGAACTGGACAGCTTCTGCAGCGCTTCCCTTTCAAAGAATTTCTCTCCTTGATAACAGACAAGTGCTGGCCCAGTCCTATAGAATCTTCCTTTCCTTGGGGAATGGATGGCTGGACCTCGTGCTCACTGTGATTTTTTTTTTGTTTACTTCTTTTTTATAAAAAAAAATCTTTGTGAGTGAAATAAACTATAATGATTTGATAAAAAAAAATATTAAACCTTGACTAACACGTGGAGATCAGAGAAAATCTTGCTTTGACTTCCCCCAAATCACTCCTATATCATAGAAAGTTTTATTTTCGCTATATTTCCATACATAGAAATTCTCATTCAACAGTTATCATTCTCATTCAACAGTTATCAGTGAAATTAAAAGGGAATAAACTCTGAAGATTCAGAATATACTATTGAATCGCCAAGGAAGATTTCTCCAATTAAAATAAAAATATAATTGGCAAACTAGGACAACATATGAGAGGGAAATTTCGTGCTTGCTGCCAGTCAATTTCTTTATCCAAAGTAAAGGAATATGGTCGGTTCTCTTCAAAACGTAAATTATTTTATGCCTATTATGCTTACAGGCTTCACTCACATTGTGAGTGACTATAAGATAGTAACTACCTTCAAATAATTAAGTAGATAAATAAGAACAAAAAAATCAACTATTTTCTTTTTCCCAAATGCAATGCTGCTCTGGTCATTTGAGAGAAGGTAAGAAACAATGGGTTCACGTCCCTTCTCTTCTCTCCCTCAAGATGTACATATAAAATATAGTATCAATATTTCTTTTTATTATCAAAAGTGTAGATTGGGGGACCATAGAGTTCCAATTACTTTATTCACTCTCTCTCTCTTGCATTTGTCAGACAAGGATTCATCTAATCCTTCCTCCCAATAGATAACTTGTTTTTCTGATCTCCAACTTTCCCCTTTTTATTTGTTCTCTCCTTTAAACTATCCCTAGTTTTCTTTGCTCCTGTATATATATGATTCCCTATCTTCTTTAAATAGATCAAACTCTTCGGATTTATGCCAATATGACATAAACTATCTTCGGATTCAGGCTATGACAAGTTTTTTTTAACTTAGTCCTTTCAAAATCTCCAATTTGATCCTTTCCTTACTATGGTTAATTATTATATAATACTCTCTCTGTTTTAAATTATCTATTATTTTAGGAATTTTATTTTGTTTTAAATTATCTGTCGTTTTACATTACTAATAAAATATTAATTGTTATTTTTTCAATATTATTCTTATTTATTATTATCTTCAATAGAGTAGTAACAAGAATTTAAATTAACTTTAATAAGGATAATTTAGTCAAGTATAATTATTTTTTACTAGAATTAAGACAATTTAATAGCTTTCTTAATTCTTGTGCTATTACCTTAAACGATACATAATTTAAAACAGAAGAAGTAATTTATTAACGTGAACAGTTAGAATTGCTATATGGCTATTTAATGACTATATGACAGTAAATGTGTTACTAAAGCAAGAGATAATTATTGTTGAGTGCTCTATGGGTCACTAAATTCCTATATGATGTTCCGTGGCAGCATATTTATATGGTGTCAAGGAATACTCTGTAATATAGATATATATTATAAAAAATAATTATCAAGTTATAAAATGTCAATGAAGATTGTACTTTTTTTTTTTATGCTCGCAATTCTTTATGGAATGATTATTTTTTAATTATAATTATTGTATTGTTTTATAATTCAATAATAATTTTTATAACAGACTAATTATTTTTTATAAAAGATAAAAAAAAGTATAGGAACCCTTTGTACTACATTGGAATATTGTATCTATAAAATAACATATAAGAATTTAGCATCCAATGAGGACCAAATCAATATTAATTAAATGTATTAAATTTACAAATGAATAATTGGTGTAGGTTGATTCCATGCACTATGCTGTAGTCATAATTGAGCATATTGCAATAGTAGCAGCTGCTCGAGCATGGAATAAGCAGAGTAACTTGAAATGAATATCTAAATGAAACGACGTCATTTTGTTGGTTTTTTTTTTCAAATATCTGTGTCACTTATTTTTTTGATGGCTCAGCCTTATTTTTTTAATAATAACTTCTTTGGAATGTAAGCATTTAATAGTCACGTAACAAGTGTGTTAGTTCATATCAGTAAAATTGTAGTTGATGATTAATAACTTAACATTTAATTGAACAAACAAAAGGGTTAAATTGAAACAAATTAGATTTTTAAGGAATTAAATTAAGATAATTGAAGCAAAGAAAAAAGAAATAAATCAGAATGCAGCCAATTTAGGAAAAAGATTATAAAAATGCAACTACTCAATTAATTGACAAAGAGATAAGTAGGAAGGAAACAAAAAGGATACTTGGTCCAAAATATTAATTCAAGTGTCACATTTTCTATAATACTCGGAAAAAAAATAGTGAATGAGGATCATAATGCAAATAACTTAAATTTGAGGGACTAAATGATAAATTTAACAAAATTGAAACTAATAAAAAATTGCCAAAAGGTCCTTACCTTCCCCCGCTCTCAAATACCCATCTGAAACCTCTTCTCCCCTCCAAACTCTCCTCTGTTTCGGCGCTGATACAAGGAGTAAGGAAAAAAAAAACTCTCTCTCCATCTTGCTAGCATCTCTTCCGTGAAGCCACCGCCATTCACCGCACCTCTCGCCTCCAGTTGCTACGTCACTCTAGCCGTCGTAGGTGGCTGGAGATCCTACCGTGGGAGATGCCGTAGAGTCATGGTGGATGCCTTTTGAGGGAGCCCATGCCACTTTCGGTGGTAAGTGAGATTCTACCCATTGTCCCTCTAAAAACAATCAACATGAAGGGGTATGGCAGTCTCAGAATTTTGATTTCCGGATGAAGAAAAGAAACTTTGGATTTTTGCCAATTTCCAGCTTTCCTTGTGCGTGTGAGTCTGTAACCAAAATTATAGGAGCTAGTTCATCTAAAGTAAACAAATCACTCAACATTTAGGTTGATTCTGACAAAGGATCCTGTTCTATTCTTAAACGTGGGTTTTGATTATGCTTTGGTATCCCATTATTGATTTCCTTTATATATATATATATCCTAATGTATTGAATTACTGAGTTTAGCTTCATCTATGAATAATGGAGTTTAAGTTGATTCCAATTTGAATTTATTCATAGTGGGGGATTAAAAAAAAAAACCAAATTGTGAAGTGTTTGATCCTTTCTCTAGCCAAGCTTAAAATTCTCTGAGTATTCCTTTTCATGCCCATTAACGTTAATTGTAAATTTAACCTCTCTATTCCCAAGTTGTCAACTTAGTAAAGTTCGGATCTCATAGCCTTGGAAAGCTTTAAACTCTTTTAGTGATTAAAACTTCCTCACTAGATAAGTCAACAAACCTCACTTACATATATATTCCCTTTTTTTTTTAGTTATAATGGGTATGTTAGAGGCAGCGTAAGTTTGGAATATTAAGACGTAGGCGTACATTATAATTATAGGTACTCGTGAACGAAATTGTTCGCACCTGAATTTGTCCTGATGTACAGTTAAGTGGAAATAGTTACCTCAGTACCTACAGTTTGAGAAGTGAGTGAATTCTTACTTACCTATTGATGCCTAAATTGTTAAATTTTAACTTGTGGCTCAATGATTCTATTTTAGTATGATTTGGAATTATTTGAGGAAAGTAATATAAAAATATATATGTGAAACTAATTATTATGTTCCACAGTATGAAACATATCTAAATTTTGATATTGTGAAAGTATGAATGGTATGAGAATTATGGAAGAAATTTAGAATTGTATTATGGGATCCGTAGTAGAATGGTGGTAGAACCACTAGGTACACCTAGGTCGCAACCTTTATTAGTTGAGGGTAGTTCCTGATAAAGAGTACTTCTGTCAGTAAGTGCAGTTCTTGACAGAAGGTTGAGTTTTATTATGAATGATTCCTCCGAGTGAGAATGCTCCTGAAGAGAACAGGAAAGTTAGTATTTCCCTTCGGTGAGTGCAATTCCCGAAGGTGAGAATCGGGTTACTCTCTAGTTGAGATTTATCCTCTAGAGTGGGAATATTATTTTCTCAGTTTAGGTTTTCCCCTTATATTGTTATGAATCTTAGGAAATTTATATTTTGATTGAAGTATTACTGGACATAATATCTCTTTAAATTTCATATTATTTAAAATTATTAAAATATGATTATGAAGAAAAAGTTATTTTTGTTCCTGAATGTAAGGTGCATTAGGTGCTTATTATGTTTGAAAAGTATTAAAATGAGATTTCATATTATTTTAGGGGTAATGCACTTTACATGTAAGGGTTTATGTATCAATTGGTAAGTCTGATTTCCATTCACTAAGTCGGTGGACTCACCCCTCAACTTTAACATTTTCAGATCAGGTCACTGGTGAACTCCCTTCAGCTCCGTCAGCTTCCTTTGAACCCGCTGATTAAATTGGTAGGCACCCATCTGAGTAAAAGTGGAGTATTTTAGTGGATAGTGGATATTGTTGGATATGTTGTATTCTTTTACATTTTCTGAATAAGGTTCTTGGTCTGTAATTAGTAATTGCATAATTTATATGTAATTAGTAGATACAATCCATGTTAGACCATTTATTATTTTCTGTTAAGCCACTGAGGCTTTTGTTTGATGGTGGGCCTGTCTACCTTTGTTTTTCACAGATTTGTACCCTGTGATAGTTTATATTTCAGGAGAAATTCTGTCGAAATTTTTAATAAATTATTGACTTAGTAAATTTTTATGAAAGTGTATTTCAACTTTATTATTCATTTAAGGATGATTATGAATGACATTAATTGCATTAGTATTTTAGGCTAATAGGTGATTACCTGAAGAATAATTTCCTATGCCGGTCACGTGTCCAAAAATAGAACGTGACATTGTTTGATACTAAAATACTAAATGACTTTAATGTTACGGGTCCAAATCCCTATTGCCTCCACTTTCTTAATGTTCTACTATTATTTATTGACAAAAAAATAATAATAATTGAACAAACAAAATAATAAGATTGAAAAATAAACTGGAACCCAACTCTAAAGTGATAGTTGAAATACAATTATTTAAAAATAAAATATAAAAAAATAAAAAATAAAGGTAAAGAGACTCACGTAATTTTTGTATATATCATCTACTTTTATATGTGCGTTTATAAAGCTTTAAAAAAATTAATATTTAAGAATAAATTAAAAATTTTGTCCTTTAAAAATATAATTTTTATGTATTGGGTCCCTCCAAAATTAAATTATTTTAATTTAATCATTCAACAATCAATTTATTTTTAATTTCGTCTCTTTATGAGTTTAAATATCTAAGAATTGTCAAAATTATTGACACATACACAAAATACAGTAAAATAAATACAAAAGATCTACATGTTCTATTAGTGCATGTGGATAATTTTGTTGATCTCAAATTAATCAAGCTAACAGAAGAACAAATTTAGAGTAAAATTAATTTTTGAAAGACTAAATTGAGAGAATTAAATTTTGAGGGAGAAAAGTGATATTTTAATAGGATCAAAACATAAAGTAATTAAAATAATATTTATGTTTAAAATACTAATATTATAATTTTATGATAAATCCACAAGACATGAGTTGATGAGCCAGATAAGAAATCTAATTTAAAATTGTGTCTACATATATCATCAACTAAATATGATAAAAACTTGTAGCCTCTAAAAAATTCAACAGACTATATCAATTATTAGTAAATTAAATGACAAAAGTCAAATACAAAATTTCCTGTCTCCATGTACCAACTCATGATCCCAATGTCCGAGATTACCGCAAAGTAGTAATAAAATAAAATCAAAATTTAAATCTTTCCAAATTGATTCACAGCCATTTCTTTGACTTGAGTGAATGATAAAGGGTGAAAGAAATAAGGAGATTTTGCATTTTTTTCATCTTATTTTTTAGTTATTATTGTAATTTTCTCTTCAACTTATTAATTGTAACACATTGCACCTTAAATTATCACAATTTAATTAAATTACCTCCTATCATTTAATTAAATGTTAAAATTAATAGTTTTAGTTAACATAGACTGATTATGTATTAAAAAATTTAATAGAAATAAAAAATAATAAATTTATTATGCAAAATAACATAAATATTTTAAATATAAATAAGATAACATCTTTAATTAACTTTTTTCCCCTAAAAACAAAGTAAAAAAAGAAAGAAAAAGTAAAAAAATTCTTTTTGATTTTTTCAAAACATTTTTTATTTTTTCAAAATCTTTTAGATTCTATTAAATTGTTTCATAAAATATAAAATTATATGAAAAATTAAAATTAAAACAAAATAAAAAGCTACTCATGGAGTATTACTATTCTATGTAGCATAGCATGCAAAAACCTAATAATAAATAAAGAGCAGAGCATCCCCATTGGACATCCTAAGTTTTGGGAAAAAAAAAATAATAATTCTGGACCACTCTTATGATAGCAAACTCAGCAAAGTTTCATTAAGTGGTTTGGTATATAAAAAAGATTCAAACATCATGTATTTTTATACATAAAAGTATTTTGATTGCTATCTTTTTTAATCAATAAAGAATGCAAAATCTTAAAAATTGACAGACTCCTAGTGCCTAGTAAAATAATTGATTGGTTTTCAAATTGAATGGCCTCTTCGTTGTCTTCAAATAATATGATATATGAATGAAAACAAAAGTTATAAAAGTATGTACTAGCTACAAATTGAAATATAAGTATAATAAAACTTAGATCCTTCAATTAAAAAATAATTTCTACAGAATTTAGCCTATTTGATCCATAATAGTTTTGTGAAATCGTTCTCCAAATTTCATATACCTAAATCTTACCAAGTTAGCTCCAAATTAAACATGTAATTAATTAAGATGCTAATTCAGGTGTAAGCAGCATTTGGATATATATGAACCCTTTCTTTTATTTATTATTTAAGATTTGAATATATGACAGGCTTTATTTCATTCCTTTACAATTATGTATATTTTATTATTTATTATTAATATTTTGTAATATCAAATGATTATATAATATTTTTTGAACCATACTTTTTAATTTTTGTGTTAAGTATATAAAGAAAATTTATGTTTTTGATACCTTTATAAGCCACAATTTTAAAATCATTTAAAGCAACGGGAAAATTTTTTTAAAATAATATTTTTAAATATAACATATCTAGAGATACTATTTAATTATTTGAAGATTAATAATTAATGTATTATTAACTAATAAAATGTTAAATAAATATTATTTATTTATTCTCAATATTAAATATAATTTTATGTATTTGATTTTAAAAAATTATTATATATATATAATCAAAACAAATTCAATAAAGTAAGAAAATTGCAACATCTATTATACTCTAATAGTCAAAATGCCAAAATGTCACAAAAGACAAAACATTACACTACTGCATGGGACGCTAGCCTGGGTATCTAATTTATCCAATAGGTTTAAGTAATGAGACTTAAATATAGATCTACAATTTTAAGGGTATGACCTGAGTATATAATATATCAAAGTGGCCAAGTGGGCCAAGTATATCCATGCCCATTAACAAGTTTAATTGCAGTGTATATTGATTATTTAAACTCTCCAGACGAGATATAAAAAATTGCATATTATTTAATGAAAGACTTCGATTTCGTGTTGAACATTTATCAAGTGAAATTCTCATAGAGAAGATTTTGAACTAATGTTATATGGATAAATTTTATCCATTGAATTCCTCAAATTCCTCAATGATTGACTCGATGCAAAGTCTATGACTTTTCGTAAATGAGATGGTAATGAAAAAGTTTTGGTCTTGATTCTGGAAGCACCATAACTTTTACAGTCAACCTATTAGTAAGGTTTAACCTTTTGATCAGGCGCTCATGTGTTTAGCTAAAATAAAAACTATATAAGTTTTTCAACAATTTTTCTGTTGATAATATTTAGAGTACTCCCACCTCTCTTAAAATTTTAAAACTTTATACTCATATTTTTTTAATTTTTCCATATGAATTTTTTGAAAATTCATAAAACTCACGTTTATATTTTTTTTAATTTTTTCATAATATGGATGGCAGTGCATGATAACTTGAGTAAGCCTAGGCAGTTGTCTTCTTGTATGTTCTTATAATAATTATAAGATCAATTATAATTAAAACTACTATCATCAATTGATCTCCTATATATAATTATATATATATAACAGATATTATCATTATATTTTTTTAAATTCAAATTGCAAGCTCAACTATATTATTATTATTTGTTATGAATATTTAAAAACCAAATAGATAAATATGTGTTATATATTTGTTATTATCTGTGATATATTTGTTATTTTAAAAAGCTATATTTAAAATTATAGATATATAGATAATGGATAATGATTTGTGATTTTCAAAATTAGATTGTGAACATTTTCTATTTGAAGAGTCATGGATAGAATTAATTTTATATTAGTTGTATTTGAGATGTTCTCCATTATGAGTGCACTAATTCGTCATAGGAGGGTGTAAGTAATTACTGTGGTAGTCCCACATCGCCTGGGTAGGTGGATTAAGTGTTGTATATACGCCATGACAATCCTCCCCTTGCAAGCCGATTTATGGGAGGGGAAGTTATCACAATGGTTGTGCAATTTTGATACATACCACCCATCACAACAGAATTTGGTAGAGTGTAAGCCAAACCACAATGGTCTCACTTACAAGTCAATGTATGGGAGGGAAAGTCACTACGATGGCTGCACAACTCTAATACACACCACCCACCACCCACCACAACAAAATTTGGTAGGGTGTAAGCCAGATTACGATGGTCCCACTCAAAAGCCGATTTTGTAAAGAGAAGTTAGGCTATGGGTATATTGATATGGTATAAGAGTTTATATGTTCAAGTGGTTAAGAATTCGATCATTACCGCTCCCACTTTAATTAAATTGTCTATGCTTCAAGCTTAAAAGTGGTTTTTGCATGAGAGAGCATGTTAAAGATTATAATAAAATTATTCATGTGTCTTCTTCTAATAGGTTAAGTTTTTAGGTTGAAATGGTTCTTGACAATGGAGGCTCAAAATAAGGATGCCATCCAAAGTCATATTGCTTGGCACAACCTTAAAACTCAATTGCTTCCAACACTTTGCTCTCCAAGTTATAACTGTACACTCCACTCCCAACCTCAACAAAATCATTAAAGGATTACCTGGGATGAAATATACCAAAAGAGATATATGTAAAAAGAAAATTAAAATCTCGTATGGGTCAGGTTGACCATATATATAGGATTTTATCTCTTCCAATTGAATCTTCATCATTAGATGCTATATGCAAAGTTCTGGAAGAGTCACATTATACTTCAAAACCCATTCTTCTCTTGGTATAGTGCCTGAACGCACATAACCTTGTTCGCTTTTTGGGAGTCCCAAATTTCAATTCCTCGATAACCATGAACCATATCTTAGAATGCCACTTGGTGACTCTTGATAAAGAATATGAATTATCTGAGTAAAGTCCACCAACAACTGTAGGAAATTCAATTAATTGAAGACGGTTTTGTCTTCCAAAATTCTTAGGGTCATAAACTGCAAAAGTAAACTGTGAGGCTAACCAATAGAAAACTCCTCTAACGAACTACATTTGGTTCTTGCTTATAAACCGTATGTCTCAATACACAACTTCTTGCTTATAAAATGACAAAAATTAGCAAACACAGCGATGTAGTGAAGCACAAGGTCATTAGTTGGTTCACAGAATAATCCAACAGAAGGCATTAAATAATCTTTGTTGGGTGATGGAAGAGAGACACACAATTTAGTGATTGGATTTTCTATGTGAAGTTTTCTTTGAAAATGACGAAAAAGACCAACAAGAAGGAAACCATTTGATGAAGCAATTAAAGATCCAAGCTCATCAGAGGAGGGAGATCATAATTAGTGATATCCATAGCTGGTAAATATGAAAGGATTGGCTCTAAATGTAAGCAAAATTGATACCTTGTATGAATTTAGAATACAGTTCATACAATAAGTTTATGAACATACATGTATTCGACATAATCACTGATTCAGAAAATCTAGATAGACAAAGTCTTCCTCTCCAGCTTCAGATGAAAGGGGTGGCCATTAATGGGGCAAGCCAAAACTCAGAGATTAGTTATCTCTCTTATATTAGGTTAGGAGTTGAGAGAGGACCTAACCTTTTATAGAAGTAAAATAACCCTAATGAGCCCTCTCGTTATGAGCCTATAGGATAAGGTTTACACTAAGCCGCCAATCACATCAATCTTACCAAGGTATGTGAAAACCTAATAACAACAGTGTTCACAATGTAAGCTTTAACTATCTCCCAATTGATCTATAATCAGCAAGTTTTATAAAACCATAAAACCTTCTATTAGTGATAGTCCACAATAGAAAAATTACAACATTCTCTCATTTGGGTTACACTAATTGCATAATAGAATTTATAAAACATTTTATTTTGCAAATGACTCTTTGGTTAAGACAAAGTTTTACAATGTGGTCACAATTTATGAAAAAACACCGATCTAAGGGACAATACCTCCTAGATGACCCAGTATTATAAGACTTCAAATGCCAAATCATGTGGAATGGACAACTACAAATTGATATTTTATGAATAAAGGTCAACTTTTTTCACTAAAGCTTGATTAAGATTGTGGAATTTTCTAAAATTCTAATCAGAATAGCTAGAGAGTGCGGCTTTTTTTATGTTCTTGAGTAACAATACTCAAGAGTAACTTTTTTGTTTTTTTAAATTTAAATTTTAAATTTTTTTATTTTAAAAATATTAAAAAATAAAAAATGAAAAATGAAAAGAATTATTTTTATTTACTTTTTACTTTTTATTTTAATTTTTGAATTATTTTTAAGTATTTTTGTTATAAAATCCTTTTATTTTTATTTTTAATTTTATAATTTTTTTAAAAAATTTTTATAATTATTTTAAATTATTTCTTGAAATAAAATTTTAAAAAAATTAAAAAACTAAAAAATTAAAAAAATAAATTAAATTTCTCGAGAAATCACCGTTGCGAAGGGCTATATGGTCCATGGAGAATCTATACGCGAAGGCTGCGTC
>JASKGM010032694.1:0-25080 GCA_034509205.1 Ceratonia siliqua
AAGGAAATAAACCTCGGACCTTCCCTTAAGGAGGTGATGGAAGCTGATTGGTTGGTGATTGGCGTGACAGAGGGTATAGGTTGCCGCGGGGGAGAAGGAATTGGCAAAAGAAAGGAAAGGGGGCGAGCAAGAACTGTGATTTAGGGATTTGATGAATCCCAAGAGGGACGCGATACGCAGGACCAATCAGAGTGAGAGGGAATCGGAGGGTGATGGAGGCAGGAGAGCGATGGAGGCAGAAACGCGGGGAGATGATGGAGAGGAATTAGGGATTTCAGAAGGGGAAATCAGGTCGGGTGGAGATGGAGGTCCGAGGGGTTGGGCTGTCCGGATCAGTGGGTTGGGCCTGACACATTTTTTTTTTTTTTTGCTGTTGGTGGGTTGGGCTTGGTGCGTTTTTTTTTTTATACATTTTTATTCCTTTTTTTTTTAAATCATAAATTTTAATATAGATTTTTTTTATTATTATTTTTTACTGCTATTCTTTATTTATTTATTATTATTATTATTATTATATCTATTTTTTTAATTAATTATTATTATATTTTTTCATTATTTTTTATTATATTTTATTATATTTTTGTTTTTTTATCCTACCCCTGGACAAAATCCAGTGTTTACAGGGTTCTTCTTTATTTTTAGAACATCCTCCACAATAGGTAGGCCATTCATCAACCTACCAAGGGTATAGTCCCTGCTATGCAATTCATAGTCTAACTTGAATTACAAGAATTAGGAGTTCAAACTATGAATGATCATAGACACCTAATTGTATGGATCAATCTCAGCCCCATGCAACTCAACCTCATTAAGGCTGGAGATTACCTTGAGCATGTATTCTCTCACTGGCTCCCTTGGTTTCTGCTTGAGGTCTTCAAAAGCATTGACAGCTCTCATCTTAGCAGACTGAGTCTTTGTACCAAACATCTAACTTAATTGGTACATTATGTTAGTGGCATATTCCATGCTATCATGCTGCTATTGAAACACATTGGTCATTGTAACCAGTATGTAGCACTTAGTCCCTTCATGGTACTTGGTTTCGTTTGGCATCTAGTTAAGAGTCAAATCAAGGGGTGCTAGTTCAAAAAGGACCCATGTGATCTTGTCATAATCCAAAACGATGTTAAGGTTTCTCTTCCACTCTAAATAATTCTCACTGTTCAGGGTGCATTTGTTAATCAAAATAGATATTAGGTTCATGATTAAGGGATTGTCTGTAAAATACATTTAATATTAGTAAGCTACTAGCTATTGAATGGACTTTTAAACATAATGCATGTATGGATGAGCATATTAATTATTGTTTGACGGTCATTCATCTTCTGTAGTAAGCAACTAACTATGGGCTATGAATACTTATTAAAAGGTAAATTAGGACCCTCCCACTCAACTTTGCTACTGGATATCTTCATATTTAGCATAGTTGAGGAGCGCCTTTATTTGGCCAATTAATCTATCAACAGAGCTGCTATAGGTAGTATATTGATAGGTTAAAGTCAAGTGTGTTAACCATCCATTTCATCATACCTGGATATACCACTAAGTAAGCTTTTATGGGAGGTCTTACTTAATGTTCTACCAAGGTAGACTTATTACTTAAGAAATACATTCCAGTCATGGTCTGAGTATATGTCCGCCTATAGGGAGTAACATAAACCCCATGACAATAGATTAATGGTTAGAGGCCGTGGGTTCTAGGATTACTAGCGCCTTCTCTCACTCAATATTTTAATTAATTAATTGGTTAATTATTCTAAGTTGATTTACCAAGTTTTCTATCATGCATCTCTTTAAAAAACCTAAATCACTTATGAACTTAGTTTCCTTTCTCAACTTTTTAGATAGGATTTGTATTAGTAACTTTTACTAATTATTTAGGACTACTGTTTATTTAATTTCTTACACATTTTCTAATTATTTTCACACTAACTTTTAGTTTGAAACTAAACTTAGGTAATTCAATTGACTATTTAGTATTAGGTGACCAAATTAATTCTAACTAAATTCTTTAGTTTGGAATTAATTACCTTTAACTGATTTATCAATTATGGACCTAATTAATTTGTAATTTGTCTAGTTGAAAAATTAAGTCCTAATTAGCCAACTTGCTAATTATTCATCTTTTTTAAGTTTTAACATTTTAAAATATAAAACATAATGTATGCATAAGCATGTGAAGTTGATTGGCACCGACTAGACTACGTGACATCTTATAGCATATAATATCACATATTATAAAATTTAAATAAAATACTAAGACCATATTAATGTCCATACTAGAAAAGAAAAGAAAATCCTAAACTATTACATTTATTTTCTTTATTCCTTATGATTACTCCAACTCTTAGACTTTTGGAATGCGTTCACCAACTTACCATGCATTGGCTGAGAGGTTCACACGCCTTTCTTGGGCTTGTTGTGGCCTCCATGTTACAATTGGTGACTTTTTTTCATTTACAACATAATTTTGTAATTTAAAAAATAACAAAAATAAACCAAGAAGGAATCATAACTATATGGGGCCACCCTTCTTATTACATCCCAAAAAACATAAGGAAATTTCTCTAAGGCATTAATATGGCCAAAATTTTAATTCAAACCGAAACAACATATCAAAGACATCATACATACAATCATACACTATAAATGATTTTTAGGTGCCAACCATGCATTATACACACACATAGCCGTGAACTAAGGCTCTGATACCAATTGTTAGATCTAGTAGTTATCCTACAATGTTTACGGTACAAGCATGGATTTAAAATTTTCTTCAAACACTTAAGCTTGTAAATAGGTGAAAACAAAACACCAAGCAAACAACTCACGAGTAGATAGAGAAGTAAAATAAATAGGAATTTTACATACCTCTTGTAGTCACTTTAATCTTGTAATACACTTTCCAACTAAACGCACTGACCGCTAATTCTTTGGGATGTACCAATCCACAGAACCTATGATGAATAGATTTAATGATTGGAACAAAACAAAAGATGAAAGAAAATTGTTTAACAACTTTCAAAATTAAATTAAAAAGCCTTTCCCTTTGTTCCTCTTAGTACGGCGTGAAGAACTCTATAATGGCACCCAAAAGAATCACCTTTTCTCTTGTATTTTCCTCTCAAAAAAAACTCACAACTCTCTCAAGGTATTTTTCTTTTTCAATGTGATGATCACAAGAGCTCTCTCATCTCTCAATATGCTTGGAAGGTTATATGAGGGAAAAGGCTTAATGATATATATAATCACCTAACCCTAGGTCACATGAAAGTAGTCAAAAAATTAATCCCTAACAATTAGGGACCACACACCTACTAAGGGGAGAATTAGATAATCATATTATCTAACATTATATCAATTAATAATCATATTATTAATTTTGATAAGAACATATTTTATTTAATAAATAAATAAAACATGTGTGGCTTTCTAATTGGTCATGCTTGAATTAAAAATCAAATAAATGAATTTCATTTAATTGAATCCCTTTGACTTACTTAGTTTCCTAGTAAATGTAGGTTACCTAAGAAATTAAAAGTTCTAAACCTTTTATTCACTTAGATAATTAGGATAATTAGGGAGATTTAGGTTTGAATATTTCAAGCCTCTCTCTACTCTATATCGTCGTCTATCTTTCTATCCTATAGAGAGATGGTTTACTTTACTCAAGTTTCAACAATTCAAATGTTAGGTAATTAGGATTAATTTAATTTAATTTAATCAAATTGTTATTCTAAAAACATGCCTTGGCCGGAATTCCTAATTAAAGAGGGATTTAATTTAATTTTCTTCAAGTTCTTCAAATTAAATATTTGAACAATTCAAATATTAATTTATAGTAGTTAAACCAAAATAATTACTAAGATAAATATTGTCCAAATTGAGACAATACTTGTCTTAATTAAGACAAACATTTGTCTTAAAAATCTATCGTCTAATTAAAACAACACTTGTTTAAATTAGACAACTAATGTGAGAATTATTTTTATCTCTTTAGTGACAAAATTGTTTCTCACATTTTCAAGCATGCTTAGGATAACATTTGTTCTAAAATAACTCTTTGTCTAAATTAAAACATTAGCTGAAATGCTATCAGTTAACTTTATCTTAAATTTCTTCCAACTTAATGTGGATTGAATTCTCCAAAGTTAGGTAGGGAATCCATTTGGACATAGGAATTTCAAGCTCCAATAAATTTAAGATGATTTTAATTTCATTAAGATAATCTAATTTTATTAATCATAAAGTCATTTCACCAAAGACTCATGATTATACCCTTGATGACTCCTAAAATTACGAGAAGTCGATCTTGAACATTGAATTGTCCAATTTGTAACCCTAGTATTTGTGAACACTCGTAGCCATCCATTGACATAAGGTAAAATTATCGTTTTATCCCTTATGTCAATTTTGTCCCCTGGTATCAGATTTCATACAATAAATGACCAGATAATCTTTTATAACTTTTCTAAAATCATTTTGAAATGATGAGTATCTAATTCATTATTTCACTGGGCCTAGATATGTCACATGTCTTCCTGAAATCACCAGAAGTGATGTAATGTTACAAACTCTATTTCATGGATTTATGTTCTCATATGTTCACTCTCACTATGATCCCAAAATATAAAGTCTTGACCAATGTCACACAATGGTCGTGCCCATAGTATATTAAATATCATAATAATCATGAACACAAGTTCATAATCCATCAGGATTTCGATTTTGCCACTAGTGAATGCAATGTGTGTGAGTTCAAGTTCAAAGCTATGGTATTAACTTGAACTTGATATTTCACTTGATTCCAATTCATTTAATAGTGTCATTACCTAAGTCTACTACTTCTGATTTGAGATTCATCATTCCCTTATAAAAGAATCTCATTATTTCTATGGAGGTAATCGAAACACTATAGTCTTAATTGAACAGAGTGGCTGGCTCTATTCAATGATCGTGAATGTTGTTTTGGATTCATCCAAAAATACATATCTCCTTTTGCATAACCTTTATACAAATGTATCTTAGTTTATTAGAATATAGGAATCTTAATAGTTAGAAAATAAAGCTTGCATAAATAAACTCTTTATTTATTAATATTAAAATGTATTTACATTAAATTGGTGAATACAATTTGATTTCCAAGGCTATGTATTCCCAATGTGTTTATGCTCTTCCATTTGATTTGTTCATGATTTGTTGCTTAGGTTTGTTTAAGTGCACAATTAAATGAGCTTGAGAACTATCTAATGCTAGAATAGGGGACTTGAAAAAGTAATCATATGATTCTCTTATTCATGATAGCAATTTGTGTTGATGAGAATGTTTATATCTTGATAACTATGAAGGGGAATATAGCATATGGTAAATAATCCAAGAGTTTAAAATTGTTACCTAGATTAACTTATCTTTCTCATCTTAATGCTTTATTGGATTAAATCTATAGAGCATTTTCTAGATATTTCATTGAATAGGTAGTAAGTATAGAGTGGTCTTCTATTTACCAACAAACTAACGAAAGATTAGGATAACAAGGCTCTTGTTATCTACAGTTAGTAGTTAGGATAGAAATTTGGAAGTATTGTCCAGTTTATGATCATAATGAGTGGTTATATATGATCACTTGCCATTATACAGTGGTAAAGAGTGGATGCTCAGCCAAGTCTCTCACTTTATTCTCATTTCTTTTGTTTATTTTATTTTTTATTTTATATTTAGTTTCCTTGTTTTCAAAAAGCCTTTTATATTATAGTCATTGATTCTTTAATTTTATTAGTAACTTATCAAGTCTCTGTGGGATAACGACCTTTACTCCTAAAATCAAAATACTCACCACTGTACTATAAGGATTTATTTGTGTGTTCTCATTTGGGAACCCATCATACCACATGTAAGAAAAATTGATATCTTATATGAATTTAAAACACCATTTATAGAAAATTTATAAGCTTACCTATCTTCAACATGCTTTGTGATTTAGGATGATCTATATAGGCAAGGTCTTCCTCTCCAACTCCAGATAGAAAGTTGGTTATCAAAGGGGCAAGCCAAAGATCAGTAATCTCCCTTGTTAAGTTAAAAATAGAGAGGGGACCTAACCTTTTATTAAAAAAATAACCCTAATAGGTTCTCCCAGTACGAGCCTATAGGATTGGGCCTACATTAAGCCATCAATTACATCAATACAACTAAGGCATTTAAAATCTAGAAACAACAATAATCACAACATTGGCTTTAACTATCTCCCAATGGATCCATAATCAGCCAGTTTTATAAAACCATAAGATCTTCAATTAGTGGCAGCCCACAATAGAAAAATTTTAACACAAAAAACCTAGCCATAACAAATCTCTCAAAGAAAACCTAGTTGTAGACTCCTTCCATGGGGTTAAGGCTACTTCCCTACAGCAGTAGCCCCTACTTTGTCTTCCTTTATGCATCTTTATCCTCTTCTTTCTTTGTAGGAGTTTTCCCCTTCCATTTTGGAAGCTTTTCTGTCTCTTTGATGGAACATTTGTTTGGGTAGATGATTTTGAAAATTTACAACTCTTAGCTCCAAATTTGCAACATTGGTCATCAATTTTTAAAGAAAAAGGCTTCGAGAAGATAAAGCTCTTAGAGAGGTTAAGAGGTTATGTTTCCTCTTCTTGATTTCTTAATTTTAACTTTTCTTTCAATTTATTTTGTAATCTTCTTGAGGAGTGTTGTTAAAATTTTGTTGGTTTAGTGTTGTGACTAGGTGTGTTGCCTATTTCTCTCTATACATTTTGTATTATTTCTTCAAAAGTGCAAGCTTATTAAGTTATTTTTATCTTTTTTGCCTTGTGTAAACTTATGTAATCCCATGCTTTTGTGTCTATTCTTCAATGAAATGCAATCTTTTACTGTCCCAAAAAAAATTCATAAACTTAATTAACTTCATTAACCAAAAACTTAATTTGATTCATTAGCCAATCCACAATTTAATTGAGCCTAATCTCCCATTTAATTTAAATTTGACCCAACATTAAAACCCACATTCCAATTAAGCCCAATTTGAATTTGCCAAACTACCCCTTTATTAAACCCATTCCATCAATGTCATAACCAAGCCCCAGGGTAATAACCGACACAAGAATTGAGGATATGTCAACCCTCAAATCTATGTAAGCCTAAACTTGATAACATTAAACATATGCTCATAAATAAAGAGACACAACCTCATACTATAGTTTCTTGTTATAATAGGAAAATTTATACATACAGAAGGATAAATGTTTACAATCATCATTTACAAACTTCACAACTATTCACAATTTAATTCTCTCTCTTAAGTCACAAATCCCCATCTATATGCAACACTTAGAGTCAGACCTAATCTGAATCTATTTGCTTCTAGAGTACCTGCAAAATGGTAAATTCCACAATAGGGTGAGCTTCAACTAGCTTAGTGAAAAATCAAACTAAAATAATGATATAACTATGTAATACATGTAAGTATGCTTGATAAATCTTATTTGTACTCATATTTTACCTCATATTTATATAGGATTTGTGGATTAATTTTCTTAATTAAGTATGAATTGGATAATTAATTGAAGAATTTCTTTTTTAAAAAAACAAAATGACAAAAACTGAGAAAAATAAGGTTTTTCTGTGTAAATCCATAAAAAATAAGAGTTAGGCCAAACTAATGAAGAGATCATGGAATCAAGCTCATGATTAGTGTGCCTTTTGACAAGATTTAAGAGGAATATTTAGCTTTCCTTGCAAAGGAAGGAAATCCTTGGCTCAATAGGAAACCTTCCAAATTGAAATTTTTGGAATTTTCTCTGTTTAGATTAGTCTTGGTAATTGAGGCATAACTTTCTCTCTAGAGGTTCCAAAGATGTGATTTTGTGGCTATAGATAGCTAAGAGACTGGTCTATAGTTCTTATATTTACCACATTTCCCCAATCAATCAGGATCATTGAGTAAATTTGATCACAAGACATGGGTCAATGTGAACCAAATTTCTCAATCCTCATGGCAACAGAATACTTTGTTTATTTCTTGAAAAAAACCTTATTGCTAGAAGCCTATAAATAGAACATGTGAGAGTCTTCTAGGAGAGGAGAAGAATTGGCTCACTCAAAAATGAGTAGCACAAAGGCTATCCCAAGTGTAAGAAAGTGTCAAGTAATAATTAGGAATAAAATTCCTAGATCGTCTCCAAAGGCTATCCCAAGTGTAAGAAAGTGTCAAGTAATAATTAGGAATAAAATTCCTAGATCATCTCCTCAGGGAAAGTTGCTCAAATCCAAACTCTAAAATAAAATAAAATAACAAGCAATGGAAATAAAAATGGCACTGGTCAAGGACCAGATTCAAAAATTGAAATTTTGAGTGATGTAAGGAAAATAAAAGCAAAATATAAAATAATAAAAGTAACAACCAAATTAAATTACTGAGATTAATTAACCAAAAAGTAACTAACTAAACATCAAATTATAAAACGAATCACAACTAAAACATTAACCAAGTAATAAGGAAACTCAAAATTTACAACTAATTATATCAAATTAAAATCAAACAAACAAGAAATCAACTAAGCTAAATAATTTTAATTAAAGAAAAATAAATAAAGAAACAAAACACAATAAATCTAATGATGCTAAGAGATTGATGAAACCAAACTAAGAACTAAGTTAGACTAGAGAATAATTAACCAGAACACAAGCTAAAATCAAAAAGCCCCAAAATAATAATTCTAAGGTTCATCTATATATTCAAAAAAGAAAATTCTTGAAATCAATCCATAACAATTGTAATATAAATCAACTGAAAATTTAAATGAACAAGAAAATAACTAGAATCAAAGTTAACAAAACACCAAAAACTAAATAACCTTGAACCACAAATCTCAAAAAATAAATCATGAACTTCAACTCAAACTAAATGAAATTAGAGAATGAAGAGAGTAAGAAAAATGGCCAGCAAAAGAAGGTAGAGGTAGCTTAAGGAAGGGTTAAGCAGTAGCAACTTGGACCCTAAAGGTGTTCTTCAAGGCTTTGTTCCAACGTTCAACCAGCAAGGCTTTGTTCCAACGTTCAACCAGCAGCTCTATATCGTTCCAAAAATTGCAGACCACTTGCTATAACGTCTCTTTTCCTTTTAGTACCTGAGAATCCTTCCTGATTTAGTTTGACCAAGAATGCCTCTTCCTTCTTAGTTGTTGTGACACCATTTTCTTTCTAATTGTCCAGTAGTGGTGTGTTTTTATTTTTGTGTATGAGTAAGTAATTTGCTTTGGCTTCAATTGATGGCTGCGTTTTTCTCTTCTTTGAAAATGGTCCCATGTTTTTAATTATGGATGGCCTTGCTTTTTGGCTTATTTCTTGCTTTGCATATGCTGTCCTTTTTCTCACTAATTTTTTGCTACTGTATCTTCGAGATTTAAGTCATATTTAAAGTATCAAAATGGCACAATTTGGACTAGGATCCATCATAAGAGTTGTATATTTTCTTCTCAACTTTCCAATGCACCTAGATTTACTTATTATGGAGTAGTTTTCTTATGTTAGTGGGACATGGAACCAAAACCTTTGCCTCGAGTTTTCATATGAATGAGTTTCATTTAATTATTCTTCATGAAGAGTATTTCTTATTGATCTTGGTGTTGTTTATCTCTTTGATTGTAAGTTAAGCATAGTGATGTGTCGAATAGAGAAGTTATGTTAGATGAACTTTTGAATAATAAATTGAATATTGAATGTGAATAACATGAAGGCAATTTATAGTGCATGCCATGAATCGAATAAGAGTAACTAAAAGAGATCTTAAGAGATTTATATGGTCAGTTTAAATAGCAATCGAAAAGTGAGATTTAACAAAAAAAGGATTCCACAAAACCTAATGCATCTCAAATTTAATTAATATAGAATAGACACGAAATATTGATATTTGAATTTAGTGATATTTGAGGTAGTTAATTAGACCTAAAATATGGATAATTAAGAAGTTAGGAATTCTATCATCTCATGATTTATAATGTATGAAACTTGTTCTCTTAAATCTTTTGGCTACATAGGTGTAGGTGAAATCGACCCCTAACATTGTTTGTCATAAGAATTTTTTCTTGAAATTTGAACATTTAATTCGTCTTGATATTTTCTGATTTTTCAGTTTTTAGTTAAATTTAGTTCATCATACTCTTTTTGACTTAAATTTTCAAATAACCTTGATAGTTTAATCACTTTATTTGTACATATTTTTCAATCCTAGTTGGGAATGATAACTCACTCATCACTCTATTACTTGTACGATTAGTGCAGTTGCTAGTGTCATTTTAGTCGCATCAAGTTTTTGGCGCCGTTATCGAGGATTGAATTTAAATAGTAATCGAAAAGTGAGATTTAACAAAAAAAAGGATTCCATAAAACCTAATGCATCTCAAATTAAATTAATCTAGAATAGACATGAAATATGGATATTTGAAGTTAATGATAATTGAGGTAGTTAATTAGACCTGAAATATGGATAATTAAGACGTTAGGAATTCTATCATCTCATGATTTATAATGTATGAAACTTGTTCTCTTAAATCTTTTGGCTATATAAGTGTAGGTGAAATCAAACCCCTAACATTGTTTGTCATAAGAATTTTTTCTTGAAATTTGAATATTTAATTCATCTTGATATTTTCTGATTTTTAAGTTTTTAGTTAAATTTAGTTCATCATACTATCTTTGACTCGATTTTTCAAATAACCTTGATAGTTTAATCACTTTATTTGTATATATTTTTCAATCCTAGTTGGGAATGATAACTCACTCATCACTTTATTACTTGTATGATTAGTGCACTTGCTAGTGTCATTTTAGTCGCATCAAGTTTTTGGCGCTGTTACCGATGATTGAGTTTAAAAAAAAGTTTGCATTTGTTGTGATTTTACTAGTTAGTTTGAGAACTTTTAAATTTCTTTTAATTTTATTTTTAGGATTTTCTTTGCTAAGTGCATGACACATGCTAGAGGGGGAACACTTAAAGAATTTGACCCTGAAATTGAGCTCACGATATACACTTTGAGGAGAACAGTAGCCATACCCATTAACACAATGGGAGATGAAAACAATGTGGAGGTACATCGACCACTCAAGGATTATGCGATGCCATCAATGGATGGAGTTAAATCTAGCATATGAAGGCCAGCCATACAACCACACACCTTTGAGACCAAGTTTACCATCATCCAGATGATCTAGCATTAGATACAATTTGGTGGCTTATCGCAGGAGGATCCTAACACACACTTAGTATGTTTTCTTGAAATTTATGATACTTTAAAGCACAATGAAATGTCGGAGAATGCTATTCGCCTAAGGCTTTTTTTTTCATTTTCATTAAGGGATAAAGCAAAGAGTTGGTTACTTTAATTACCTTCAGGATCCAGCACTACATGGGAAGAAATGGCACAAAAGTTCCTAGGTAAGTATTTTTCTCTTGCAAAGAATGCAAAATTGCGTAACGAAATCGCTATGTTTTTGTAGGTTGATATAGAGTCACTCTATGAGATATGGGAATGCTTTAAGGATCTGCTTAGAAAATGTCCTCATCATGAGTTGCCTATTTAGCTTCAGGTACAAACTTTTTATAATGGTTTAACAAGCACAACTATTAATACAATTGATTGAGTTGGTAATACAATCAGGAGAAAGACTCCTGAAAAAGCCTATGAGTTACTAGAAGAGATCGTTGCAAATTCTTATCAATGGCCGATTGAGTGGCTACCTGCTAAGAGGGCCATGGGTTTACAAAATGTGGATGCCATCATAGCTTTGGCAACACAAATGGAGGTTCTCAACAAGAAGTTGGATGGACTGCAATTCCACACACTAGTTACATGTGATTTTTATAGTGGTAGCCACCTGAATCATGAGTGTCAAATAGGTAACTCATTATTATATAATCCATCTACTAAACAAGCTCACTTTGTTTCCAATTTTCATAGGTAAAATAATCCATATATAGCCATACCTATACTCCAAGATGGAGAAATCACCCTTATTTTGCTTGGAATCAAAATAATGTGAAGCAACCACCGGTAATAAAGTGATCATTGAAAAATTAATAATAGCACACTATAGTACTAAGAACATATGTGATTAGGGTGCACTCTTTGGGGCTTACCTAGTCAGTGACTTCCTGACAGCTATAGAATAAATTAACTAAGCTCGATACCAATTGAAAGCTTAAATACATTACAATAATATGATCTGTAGCATGACTAAAGGACTAGGGATTAGGAATACATGAGAATGTTAATGAATCCTTGAAAGGAAAGCTTATGTTCTCCTAACCCTAAATGGACTCTTTTGTATGATTTAAATGGGGCAATAACACAACACAATAGGGTGGAGATCAGGGGCCCCTCTTTATGTTCACTCTATGCATTAACCTACCTAGCATGGTTAACCCACCTACCTAGCATGGTTAACCCACTTACATAATGCCTACAATTCATAGTTCACAATTGTATTTGACACACAAATATTAATATGAGTTTTATGAAATAATTGAATTATGTAAGTCCACACAAGAATATTAAAATATTCCAACGTTCTCCCACTTGGACTACATAAATCAAGTTTCAAAAATAGACACTCCAGATTAACAATACACAATGTGGCCACAATAAAGTGTCAAATACGATAATGCATTTCAAATAGGCCCACAATAGAAATACAAGTCCATCAACAACGTATAAAATCATACTTGATAGGAGTACTGAAATCATACATGTGAAGTATCCTATTGTTGATGACCAAACTCGTTGTGGAATATGAAATAGGAAAAAACATGCCAAAATTCTTTCAATAATCTTATTTGTAACATGATTAAAAGTTGAATGTGTCTTTTTTTTATCTATAAACACTTGATGGTAACCCCAAATATTTGTCTTGCTGCACAAATTGACCATCAATTTGGAGGCAAATTGAGATCGAAACCTGTGAGAAGTATTGACTGAAAAGAAAAGTGATGATATGCTAAAATTAATTTTTTGTCTACTAATAGCTATATATCTACTAAGGATGCTAGAAATCATTTCACATTGTTGAGCTTGTTGTAGAGGGAAACGGTGGAAGATGACACGAAGTTTATTTGAGATGGTCTACAATGCTGGATGAAAATTGTCAGCCAAAAATCATCTCCTCCAACCTTTGGAGTAGAAGACAAACCAGTGGAACAAAGAGGAAAAAGAGGAATAAGTGAAGAAGAAGGAGAAATTGGGTTAAAAAATAAATGGGAAGATGAAATAAAATTAGTTAAACTGTGTGTTTTGGCTTAAAAACCAAAACATGGTTATGTGGCTCAATATTATCCTTGGATTTAAGGTGCATGGGAATGAACGGTTGAGATGAAAGGAAATTTACTTTGTAATTTTCATAAGGAAATTTAGGGCATCCTGACTCTTGAGTGGGTCTGTGAAGAAGGAAAACAAATGGTGAGGGGAAGAAGGATATTTTCTTTTCTTTTCTTTTCTTTTTTTAATGAAGTCAAGACCAAGCAATTGCTATTTTTTTGCATTTTGTATTTGTATTTTTTATATTTTGACTTTTTATTTTGATACCTAAGAAAATTAAAATAGAAAAATTAAATTAGACTCAAAATAAAATTAAAAGTCAAATTTTTTGACAATATATGATGGATAAGGTAATAATTAAATATTATATTAAATATATAGAAACTTGCATATATAGTTTATGAATTACAGCTGAAAATTTGTAAAAGTAACAATATTCAAAGTGAAAATTTTACTTTTTTAATTATTTAGATTTAAATTAGAGGAGAACTCGTGCAAAGTATTGATTTACAATAGAAATTAACATAAAAGAAACAAAAAGATAAAATGTAATCAATTCATTTGTAAGATTATTTTCCCATAATCTTTTATATATGCAAATAACAATAATTGAATTACTTGAAAGTTTTAACAAAAAAATTACATTATATAAATATAGCAGTATAATAGTCTTTGAGATATAATTTGTAATTCATAATTTTTATTCTGTTGATTTAATTAAAAGATATTTTAAAAAAAAGCCTTTGGGAAATTTATTATTTATTGCATATATGTTCCAAAACTGGTCATTTCAATAACTGAATAATAATGAAAAGAATTACCAAAGATAGAGCATGAAAAATAAAAAGTTAAGAAGCATGTCAAACTCTTACTATTATTGCGGTGCATAAATTTAGAAGCAATGAAGCATTTAAATTTAATAAAACTACTTAATTCATACCTACTTAAATCTTGGGGACAACTACATTGTTCAATATGTAATCATATGGAACAATACGAAGTCCATAACGTTCGATTGTACCATTATCGTCACACTCATGTACCACAGTTGCATACAGGAAATTTATCTTGTATGTATAGTTGGTACAATGATATTGACACAACTTTGGCCGACATCGAAATTACTTACAATGTATATTCTTCCTTCTTTCACAACATTTATGACTCTCTGAACAAATACCCTTTCAACAAAACCGTGAATCCTACCACCCTGACATGTTCAAACATAACACAAACAATAAAAAAATATAAACAAAAAAACAATCTATAATAACACAAACAAATAGAACCCTATCGATGTTTTATTCATTAGGTGATTTTTAAAAAATGTGTAACAAAGACAGGAGTCAACATTTTGGTCTTGTAAAACCATCTCCATAGAATTAAAATCGGTGGGATCACCATAACATGGCATAATCCACGTTCGAAGAACCTTAGCTTTGATTTTCTAAGATAATCTAAGAGGACTTATATAAGATATATCATCAATCTGTGAGGCCATTTTTCACAAACCACCTGTAAATAATTAAGAAACATATATGTTAATTAAAGAAGAAACATGTGGACATAAGAAGAGAATGCAAAACAGATAGAATATAGCATCATGTAACTTTGGAGCATAGCAAAATTTCAAGGCTTAAGAAAATGGGAAAAAGTTAGAGAAGCATGACTTCAAGTAAAGGAGGAAGCTAGTTATCATACCTAGAACAATATGTAGCACCTAGAACAAATTATGCAGCACGCAACACCTAGAACAATATACTGCTTGTAAGAATCGATTTGTATTTAAACAAATTTTTTTGATAACTTGTTCAGGAAGAAAAACATAGAATTACAACTTGTTCAGGATGTTAGATATTTTTTTTAAATGATAAAAAAATTATTATTCCAATTCAAAATTAAAAAGAAGCAAACTAAAAAAATTTCAAAATTACCAAAAATAAATCTAGCAAATTCCGAATTGTAAATCTGGAAGATTCAAAATTACCAAAAATAAATATGTTGAATTTCAAAATTTCCATATTTTTTTTACAAAATTTTTAAAATTGTAAAAAAAATTATAATCCCAATGAATATAGCAAATTTTATATCAAACCAATATCAGTAGATTTTATTCCAATGAAAGAAATTACAAAAAATAGACATGGTAAGAGCCAAGAGGTTAATAAAATTGGGTGGGTTAGATGAGTTGGCAAAAGTCAAAATTTAATTTTATCTCATTTAATATTTTATTCCAATTCAAAATTAAAAAGAAGCAAATTAAAAAAAATTGAAATTTCCAAAAATAAATAAGGCAAATTTTGAATTATGAGTTTGTTGAATTTCAAAATTACCAAAACTAAATCTGTTGAATTTCGAAATTACCAATAAAATTTTACAAAAAATTTAAAATTGCAAAGAAAATTATAATCCTAATAAATATGAAAGATTTATATCAAACCAATATCAGTAGATTTTATTCCAATGAAAAAGTTGCCAAAAATAGACATGGTAAGAAGTAAATAGAATTAGGAGGGTTGAATGAGTTGACAAAACTTATTTAATTTTATGTCATTTAATTAGGAGGGTCGAATTGTGAATCTATTGAGTTTTGAAATTAAAAATAAATAAATCTTATGAATTCCAAAATTACCAAATTTGTTTTACAAAAATTTTACAATTGTAAAGAAAATTATAATCCTAACAAATTTGATAGATTTTATATCAAACCAATATTAGTATATTTTATTGGAAAGAAGAAATTACCAAAAATAAACAAAATTAGGTGAGTTGAATGAGGTAGCGAAATTCAAATTTTAATTTTATCTCATTTAATATATTTTTTTCAATTCAAAATTAAAAAGAAACACTAAATAAATTTCAAAATTACCAAAAATAAATTTGTTGAATGTTGTAATTACCAAATTTCTTTACAAAAATTTAAAAATTGTATAAAAAATTATAATCCCAATAAATATGATATATTTTATATCAAACGATTATCAATAGATTTTACTCCAATGAAGAAATTACAAAAAATAGACATGGTAAAATGTTAATAAAATTGGGAGAGTTGGATAAGTTAGAAAAACTCAAATTTTAATTTTATCTCATTTAATGTTTTATTCCAATTCAAAATTAAAAAAAAAGCGAACTAAAGAAATTTTGAAAATACCAAACATAAATATCTTGAATTTCAAAATTACAAAAAACATTTTTACAAAATTTTAAAATTGAAAAAAAAAATAATAATCCCAATAAATGTAGCAGATTTTATTCCAATTAAGAAATTACCAAAAATATACATAGTAAAAGTTCAATAAAATTGAGTGGGTTAGATGGGTTTGGAAAATTTTAAATTTAAATTTTATCTCATTTAATAATTTTTTCAATTCAAAATTAAAAAGAAACAAAACTAAAAAAATTTCAAAATTATCAAAAATATATTTTTGAATGTCAAAATTACCAAATTGTTTTTACGAAAATTTTAAAATTGTATAAAAGATTATCATACCAATTGTAGACACCCTATCTTGTCCATCTATTTTGTAAAAAAACATAAATAAAATAAATAAAAAGAGTGGAAGAGAAATTTTTTTTAAGCTTTGGGCCCATTTTTTTTGTAGCCCTTAACATTGGACCAATTACATCCAGCCCATGCATTTTGTCCTAACCCAGTCCACGACCCGGTTCCACAAGATCCGACCCGGTTAATAATCAAATCAACCCTAATTCTTCATTCCTTCATTTGGCCGCCACTCTCTCTACAATACCATTGCTTCCAACCCAACTATTGCAGACCATCCTCTTCAGCCACTCTCTGTAAGCACTATTCACTCGTCTCCCTCCCTTCATGAATGTACTCTCTCTTCAACGCTCCTCTACAATACCAACCCCTTCTAAACCCAAATCCCTCAGTCATTAACCTCTTTCATGCAACCTCCACTACAACCCACCACCTGTAAATTTCGAGCAACACACCTAGCCGTCCAATCTCACCGGTTCCACTCCCTCTCTACACAATCAACCACTTGGTGCCTTTCACCTTCCCTCTGTGGCGTTCGTCTCTCAACCACTCGGCACCCACTCCCTTTCTTGCAATATTCATCCCGGAACCATTCACCATCGCCCAACCACTCTCTAAAATTGTGATGGAACGTTGCTACTTGCCTATAAATTGAGCAAAGTCAAGAACAAAAAGGAGGAGACTTGGAGAAGAGAAGAAAAATCAAAATAGAGAGGAGCACGAAACTGAGAAAGGAATATGAAATTAAAGGGAGGTTGCAGAAATAGGAGAGTTCGAATTTCTTTGTGATCTAAAGGGATTTAGATAAGGATTCTAGACTCTTGGGGTTTTGAGCTTGCATCTGGTTTGGGTAATGCACCATCTCCATTAGCTAGCATTCAAGGTTCGAATTTGATGTCATTTTACTCTTGGAATTAATGAATTGAATTAATGTTTGATTTGTCTATTTCTTGTTATCCCTTTCTGCTTGGTTATGTAATTTGCAGTTTGATATGGGTAAAATCATTTAATGTTTAGAATGTGATATAAACCCCATCTATTTTTTTGTTTGTCTATGTAATCTCTTTTCTGTTTGGTTGGCCAAATTTAATACTACATGCTAAGTCCTAAATTCATAACTGCTTCGTTTCAGAATTGCTTGCATTCTGGAATACTATTTGAGTGGTTATCCCATGAGTATATTGCGATATTAACTCTGACTTTGGATTTCTGGAATTCATTATTCTGTAGTAGATTTAGAAATCATTGGATAGTTTTGTGGGTCAAAAATATAATAATCCTGTGATCACTGGTTCACTGAGTTGTTGACGTAAGATTAATTTAGGATGCATATGGAAATTTGATTTTCTGGGTATTACACTGATGAAATATTTGACATACTAGTCATCCTGGTTGTTCAAAGAAAAGTATTGTCTATGCCACTTAAGTTATGGGAATCTCAAAGATGACAATAGAATGTCCTATTTGCACAAACTCACTTAGAGTTAGACTTTTCTTGGTCATTGGAGAATACGAAGTATTTCATTCATAAGCTTAGGTTACATTTTTCCTGAATGGTATTTGGACGTTTGTTTTGATGTGATGGTCATCTAATTGAATAAGGTGGTGTGTTTGGCTGCCTTGTGGAATTTTCCCTCTTCCTAAATTTTTCTTTTAAACATTCATATCATGTTTAGGGGGGTAATGTCGTTACTGTAAAGAGTCGTGATAATTTATGTTGTTAAGGCAATTGATGTTGGAATCTAACTCGGTAATCTTGTTAGTGGGGATGTGATAATTGTTGAGAAATTGATGTTAAAATGTAACAAAGAATGCTGAAATTATCTGCTAAAAATTGGGTGAATAAGTCTTCATTGTTCCTTCTGATAAGGATTTGCTAAAATATCATGTGCCCTTGATAAAAACCAGTAGAAATTAAATTGATTTAAAATAAATAGAATTTTAGCTACTTGTTTGTCATGATTTAGCCTATGGGAATATTTGTCCTTTTAAAATAACATGTTTTTCTATTGCATCCTCATCCCCTTACTGATCTGTTAAGGCATACAGTAGGGGTAATTTGTATTATTAAGTTTTATTTGACTCCCTTCCTTCAATCATCAATTCAAAGGTTCAAAAGAAATATACATAAGAGATTCTCAAATTTAAAGCTTCAAGAGCCTAATTGATTAAAAAAGGGTTCAAGGCCTAGTAGAATTATTTTTAAAAAGGGTTCCAAAGACCCAAAATTGTTATTAAAAATGAAAAATTTACAATAAAGCTTTAAAGGCCCAATTATTTAAAAAGGGGTCCAAGGCCTAAGCCTTTCTGTTATAAATTACAATAGTCAAAAAGAGATTCAGGGCCCAATGGTTCCAAAATAGCTCCAATGGCCTAACCAAACAATTTTAAAAATAGAACTTAAGTAAATTTTATACTCTTATAAAATGATGAGATTTTAACTAAAATACCTTCGTTAATATCATTAAACATTTTCAAATTATTGCCCTAATATGCTCAAAAATTCTATTTGGACTCCCATACTTTCAAGAATTATACTTTGATCCCTATACTTTAAAAATTATATTTTGACCTCGATATTTTCAAGAATTACACTTTAGCCCATAATTTTTGAAAAATTACATTTCGACCTCACTTACTTCATAAATATCTTTTCTACTCCATTACTTTTTTAAATTTTACTCTTGCCCAAAGACTCAACATTTAATAGACTTTCAGTAGAATTTTATCTTCTCCAAAGTTTGGTTTTTCATGGGCTTTCAGTGAAATTTTATTTTCCCAAAGTCTCTGCTTTTATTGGTATTCAGTGGAAGTATATTCTCTCCAATATCCTAAAATTCATTTTTCAGGCTTTAAGTGAAATATTATATTCCCCTAATGTCCTGGCTTCTTTTCGTCAATTTAACAAAATCCGAACTACGTTGACCTTGATCCCTTTAAGGGTATGTAGGCACTTACTTGGTAAGGCAGGTGTAGCTATTTATTTCTCTAGCTTTGTCCATTATCATCGTATTAATAAAAGGGGTAATTAAAATACATTAAATTTTTAAGTACAAACAATTTAGGGTAACCATCCTTAGGGATGGATGTTGGGGGTGCCTAACACTTTCCCTATACGTAATTAGACTCTCGAACCCTTTCTCTGGTTCCAAGGGCCAGTTTTCCTTTCTTTTTTTAGGATCTCAATTATCCTTTTAATTAATTGGTGGTAACTCCATTTTTTCTCTGCGTCTTCCCTTACGCACCCAAAAGTTATAAAATGATGGCTATTCACCAACCGTCACGTTGTGACACCAATAAATCTGGCATATTTTATATTAAATCAATATCAGCAAATTTTATCTCAATGAAGAAATTATCAAAAATAAACAGGGTAAGAGGTCAATACAATTAAATGGATTATATGAGTTGACAAAACTCAAAATTTAATTTTATCCCATTGAATATTTTATTCCAATTCAAAATTAAAACAAAACAAACTAAAGAAATTTTAAAATTACCAAAAATAAATATGTTGAATTTCAAAATTACCAAATTGTTTATACAAAAATTTTAAATTTGAATAGAAGTGTAATCCCAATAAATGTAACCAATTTTATATCACATCAATATCAACATATTTTATACCAATGAGGAAATTATCACAAATAGGAGCACATGTATAGTGCTAGCGGTAGCGCCGAACTTTTTCAGCCACAAATAGACATAGTAAGAGGTAAGTAAAATTAGGTAGGTTGGATGAATTGACAAAATTCAAATTTTAATTTTATCTTATTTAATATTTTATTCTAATTCAAAATTAAAAAGAAGCAATTAAAGAATTTTCAAAATTACCAAAAATAAATTTATTCAATGTCAAAATTACCAAAATTTTAAAATTGTATAAAAAATTAAATCCTAATAAATTTGATATATTTTATATCAAATTAATATTAGCATATTTTATTCCAACGAAGAAATTATTAAAAATAAACATGGTAAGAGGCCACTAAATTTGGGTGGGTTAATGAGTTGAAAAAATTCAAATTTTAATTTTATCTCATTTAATATTTTATTCCAATTCAAAATTAAAAAGAAACAAACTAAAGAAATTTTGAAATTACCAAAAATAAATATGACAGATTTTGAAATTATCAATTTTTTTTTACAAATTTTAAAATTGTAAAAAAAAGTTGTACTTTAAATAAATATGATAGATCTTATATTAAACCAATATGAGTTGATTTTATTCCAATGAAGAAATTACCAAAATAGACATGGTAAAAGATCAATAAAATTGGATGGGTTGGATGGGTTAGCAAAATTTGAATTTAAATTTTCTCACTTAATATTTTATTCCAATTTGAGATTAAAAAGAAGCAAACTAAAGAAATTACCAAACTTTTTTTACAAAACTTTTGAAATTTTTTTAAGAAAATATAATTCCTCTTAATTATTCAAAATTAAAAAGAAGCAAATTAAAGAAATTTAGAAATTACTTGAAATAAATCTTGCAAATTTTGAAATTATCAAATTTTTTTAAGAAAATTTTAAAATTGTAAAAAAATTACATTTCGAATAAATCTAGAATTGAAAATTAAAAAGAAGTAAACTAAAGAAATTTTGAAATTACCAAAAACAAATATGGTAAATTTTGAAATTACCAATTTTTTTAATAAAAATTTTAAAATTGTAAAAAAAATATCCTTCCAATAAATCAGGCAGAGTGACACGTATTGAATATATAAAAAATAAAAAAATAAATATGGATTAATCATGAATCAAAAGAGAATATTCTATTAAATATATTTTTGATTTCTATTGATATAATTAGTAATTCATAACTTTAATCTATTAATTTGTTTAAAAAATTTTAGAAAAAAAAGAGTAAGAGAGTGACATATGTAAATACCACAAAGTAACATGTGTGAACATAAGAAAATGACACTTATCAGTTGTAAACACTGTATTTTATCTAACTACTTTTAAAAAATTTGAAAAATAATAAAAAAATAAAAAAATCATCATCAAATTTTGAGGAGACCAAAAAATAATTAAAGAAGAAAAAATATATAAATACAATATTAAAAACAAAAACAAAAACTAAAAAACCAAAAAAAAAAGAAGAAAAGAGGTCCCAAAAAAATCTATTTTTTTTTACAGCCAAAAAAAGAGTGTAGCCCACTAACCAATAAGCTAGGTCTGGTCCACCACCAAATTCAACCTAAACCCGCATCCAAGCCCATACCCGGTTCCCCAATTCCCCTTCACCTCCGTCAATCACCCCTTTCTCTGCATTTCTTCTCCCACGCAACCCATTTCCTCTGAACCCCTCTGCCATACGCCAACCTCTACTCACCTTATCTTTACCATGCAACCTCTACTCACCTCACTCTACCGTAACCTTCTTCCACGCAACTACTCACCCTCACGCCATCGTGAATACAGCAAGAAGACCTGGGCTCGTGGGCGATACGTAGATGAAGCCGAGAGCATCTAAAGGAGGTCTGGGATTCGAAAGAGAGAAAGCAGAGGAGGGGAGACGGTGAAATCAAGGAAACCGAGCAAGAGACCGAGAATCAAAAGGGGAATTTCAGAGATTCGAATCCGAGAGGAGTCTGCGAAGGGAGAAACTCACAGAAAGGAAGAGCGATTTCAGGAAGGGGAAAAGCTTGACGATTTTGGGGAATTTTTTGGGTTTTGAAGGAGAGCAATTTTCCTAGAGCACGAAAGGGGATTTCCAGCAAGTTTAAAGGGGATTTTCTTATTCAAGTCTCAGGTCCCTTTGTGCAATTTTCCGAGGAAGGTATTTTTTTTTGGGGTTGGTTTCCATCTTGTGAATCAAACTCTAGTTTGTTTAGCTGAAAATTTACCTGCTGAATTCCCGGTTTCAAGGGAAGGTGTGATCCCCCCAGATGTGGCCCTTTTGTGTTTTGCGCCTATTGTTGTTTGATTAGCAGTGTGTTTTCTTCTTCTGGGTGATTTGATTTCAAACCTAAACTTATAGAGCCGTGAGTTTGAGGGTATAGTTTAATTTCAGGCATAATTCAGTTTAATTCAGGGTTGAAGCATGTTATTGTTGGATTTTACTGAAAATTCTTGTTGTTTTTCTTGGTATTTACTGATTTGAATGAGGCTGCTAGTTTTGCTAAACATGCCATGATTGTTTTAATTCAAAGTGGTTGCCTCTGAGTTACCTAAGATGTGGTATGCTGGGTGGTGATTAATTTGCAAGGTCAAGCCTAGGAGTGATTTTGTTTCAGCATGGTTCTATGATTACTCCTCCTGATTTCTACCATTAAATCATTCAAGTTCAAAATACATGTTGTGGTGATTAAAATTGTTGTGACCACGAGATTGCTTAATTTATGGATAAGGCATATTCTATGATTTAGCTTGATTTAGGCTTACCAGTGTTAAATCTGGGGACTTGATTGCCAGGATATAAGGTTGTGGGATTTATTTCATTTAAACTTGATCAAAGTGAAATTGGTTGCAAAATGACCACATTGTTGAAATGGAATTATTCTCCTGGAAATTAAAATTGATTATAACATATATATATATATGACCATTGCAAGAGGTGTCTCTACGTGGGGCATTACTCTCTATTATCTCTTATAACATGTGGTATTAGCGAAATCTCTAGGCCATAGGATCTGTTTGGTTTTTTTTTTTTGGTTTTAAGCTTGCTTCATAATTCTTACAGGTTTCATTGGCATTTTCGTTTTTAGTCTCACATTATTAGGAGTTTGGAATTCAAATTAAGGAGTTCCAGAGACTCATGTTTTCCTAAAAAAGGGATTAAGTTTAGGGAGTGTTCCAAAGGCCCCATTAAAGTATTTACTTTCAAAATAGGTTTCCAAATGATCCACCTAAATTAACCTTTCAAAAAAGCTCCAAAGGCATGAGTTTCCTAAAAGAAAAGCTTTAAAGTTATTGGGTTTCAAGAAGCCCATTTAGTTTAAACACTCCAAATGGCTTCAAAGGCCCGACATTTTCAAAATGGGTTCAAGGCCAATAGTGTTATTTTCAAAGGGGAGTTCAAGGGACAAATAAAATTAATGTAAGGTTTCAAGGGCCTAGTTGATTTGTTTTCAAAAGGGTCCAAGGCTCATGGAATTAATTTTGAAAGTAAACCCCAAATTTCTTTTATCATCCAAGTGAGTTGGAAAAGGGATTTTAAAAGGCTTAATAAAAGTAAGGATTTTATATTTATAAGTCCATTCATAAACTTGAATTTCGATCCTTAATACTTTCAAATTTTGAACTTGACTCTAAATACTTATAAAAATTCGAAATAGATCCCAATACCTTCTAAAATTCAAATTTGGTCCCTATACTTTCAAAAACTGTAGTTTGACTCCTATACTTTCAGAAATTCAAATTCGTCCCCTATACTTTCAAAGACTGTAGTTTGACCCCTATACTTTTAGAAATTCGAATTTGACCTCGATACTTTCAAAAATGCTATTTTAAATCTCAAACATTATGTGGAGAAATATTCTCCCGTTTTGATCAAGCTTTATGTGGAAATTCATTTCCCATACCGTCTTCACTCATTTGAACATTATGTGGAGAAATATTCTCCCATTCTATCTAAGCTTTATGAGGAAATTTATTTTCCCATAATGTCGTTATTTTCTCAAACATTATGTAGAGAATTAATCTCTTATTTTGTAGAACCTTATGTGGAAACCTAATTTCTCATATTGTCTTAATCCTTCCTAAATAAAATCTAATTTAATTAATTCGAACTACGTAGACCTTGATCCCTTAATGTAATACCCAAATATTTTAAATAGCGACCACTCCTTTTAAATTTCTGGAAAAAAAAATAAACAAAAAAAGGGGGATAACTTTTAGCTAATTTTTAAAAAATATGTTTCTTCCTCTTTCCCTAATATATATAGCAGCAAAATACTTCTCAATACTCTAGCCACACAATACCCCTTTTTCCCCTTTCTATTACTATTCAGCGTCTATTAGAGAAAGTGGGGGCTGTTTTGGAGTCACTTGGTGGCTGTAAGTTGGAGTTCGACACCATTTTATTCTACTAAGTATGTGTTTATCATCCTTCCTTTGAAATGTAAAAATTTATGACAATATAGCAGATTTGGAATGATGATTTTGTGGGGCCGTTGGGTTCCTTCATTTATAAAAAGTGGCTACATACTTCTTTCTTATTAAATAAATTAAATCATAAAAAAAATCTGATAGATGCTTCTCTTTTGTAAAAGTCCCTTCCATAGTTACAATTTTAAAAAAAGTGAG